>JAFJHM010000138.1:0-40993 GCA_019201815.1 Bombus balteatus
AACGTTATACGCTACAACGTAATACCATATAACGTTGTACGTTATAACGTAATACTATATAACGTTATACGTTATATCGTACTACTATATAACGTTATACGTTATATCGTAATAGATATATAACGTTGTACGTTATAACGTAATACTATATAACGTTATACGTTATATCGTAATTATATATAACGTTGTACGTTATATCGTAATACTATATAACGTTATACGTTATAACGTTATAACATGTAACGTTATAACATGTAACGTTATACGTTATATCGTAATACTATATAACGTTATACGTTATAACGTAATACTATATAACGTTATACGTTATAACGTAATACTATATAACGTTATACGTTATAACGTAATACTATATAACGTTATACGTTATAACGTAATACTGTATAACGTCATACGATATATCCTATTACTATATAACGTTATACGTTATATCGTAATACTATATAACGTTATCCGATATATCGTAATATTATATAACGTTATACGCTATAACGTAATACCATATAACGTTGTACGTTATAACGAAATACTATGTAACGTCATACGATATATCCTATTACTATATAACGTTATACGTTATAACGTAATACTATATAACGTTATACGACATATCGTAATACTGTATAACGTTATACGTTATATCGTAATACTATATAACGTTGTACGTTATAACGTAATACTATATAACGTCATACGATATATCCTATTACTATATAACGTTATACGTCATATCGTAATACTATATAACGTTATACGTTATATCGTAATACCATATAACGTTATACGCTATATCGTAATACCATATAACGTTGCACGTTATAACGTAATAATATATAACGTTATACGTTATATCGTAATTATATATAACGTTGTACGTTATATCGTAATACTATATAACGTTATACGTTATATCGTAATACTATATAACGTTATACGTTATAACGTAATACTATATAACGTCATACGATATAACGTAATACTATATGACGTTATACGTTATAACGTAATACTATATAACGTTATACGTTATATCGTATTACTATATAACGTTATACGTTATATCGTAATACTATATAACGTTGTACGTTATAACGTAATACTATATAACGTTATACGTTATATCCTATTACTATATAACGTTATACGTTATAACGTAATACTATATAACGTTATACGTTATATCGTAATACTATATAACGTTATACGTTATAACGTAATACTATATAACGTTATACGTTATAACGTAACTATATATAAAGTTGTACGTTATATCGTAATACTATATAACGTTATACGTTATAACGTTATAACATATAACGTTATACGTTATATCGTAATACCATATAACGTTATACGTTATATCGTAATACTATATAACGTTATACGTTATAACGTAATACTATATAACGTTATACGTTATATCCTATTACTATATAACGTTATTCGTTATATCGTAATACTATATAACGTTGTACGTTATAACGTAATACTATATAACGTCATACGGTATAACCTATTACTATATAACGTTATACGTTATAACGTAATACTATATAACGTTATACGTTATATCGTAATACTATATAACGTTATACGTTATAACGTAATACTATATAACGTTGTACGTTATAACGAAATACTATGTAACGTCATACGATATATCCTATTACTATATAACGTTATACGTTATAACGTAATACTATATAACGTTATGCGTTATATCGTAATACTATATAACGTTGTACGTTATAAAGTGATACTATATAACGTTATACGTTATAACGTAATACTATATAACGTTATACGTTATATCGTAATACTATATAACGTTATACGTTATAACGTAATACTATATAACGTTATACGTTATAACGTAATACCATATAACGTTGTACGTTATAACGAAATACTATGTAACGTCATACGATATATCCTATTACTATATAACGTTATACGTTATATCGTAGTACTATATAACGTTATCCGATATATCGTAATATTATATAACGTTATACGCTATAACGTAATACCATATAACGTTGTACGTTATAACGAAATACTATGTAACGTCATACGATATATCCTATTACTATATAACGTTATACGTTATAACGTAATACTATATAACGTTATACGACATATCGTAATACTGTATAACGTTATACGTTATATCGTAATACTATATAACGTTGTACGTTATAACGTAATACTATATAACGTCATACGATATAACGTAATACTATATGACGTTATACGTTATAACGTAATACTATATAACGTCATACGATATATCCTATTACTATATAACGTTATCCGATATATCGTAATATTATATAACGTTGTACATTATAACGTAATACCATATAACGTTGTACGTTATAACGAAATACTATGTAACGTCATACGATATATCCTATTACTATATAACGTTATACGTTATAACGTAATACTATATAACGTCATACGATATATCCTAATACTATATAACGTTATACGTTATAACGTAATACTATATAACGTTATACGATATATCGTAATACTGTATAACGTTATACGTTATATCGTAATACTATATAACGTTGTACGTTATAACGTAATACTATATAACGTCATACGATATAACGTAATACTATATGACGTTATACGTTATAACGTAATAATATATAACGTCATACGATATATCCTATTACTATATAACGTTATACGATATATCGTAATATTATATAACGTTGTACGTTATAACGTAATACCATATAACGTTGTACGTTATAACGAAATACTATGTAACGTCATACGATATATCCTATTACTATATAACGTTATACGTTATAACGTAATACTATATAACGTTATACGTTATAACGTAATACTATATAACGTTATACGTTATATCGTAATTATATATAACGTTGTACGTTATATCGTAATACTATATAACGTTATACGATATATCGTAATACTATATAACGTTGTACGTTATAACGTAATACTATATAACGTCATACGTTATATCGTATTACTATATAACGTTATACGTTATATCGTAATACTATATAACGTTATACGTTATAACGTAATACTATATAACGTTATACGTTATATCGTAATACTATATAACGTTATACGTTATATCGTAATACTATATAACGTTATACATTATATCGTAATACTATATAACGTTATACGTTATATCGTAATACCATATAACGTTATACGTTATATCGTTATAATATTATAACGTTATACGTTATAACGTAATAATATATAACGTTATACGTTATATCGTATTACTATATAACGTTATACGTTATAACGTAATAACATATAACGTTATACGTTATAACGTAATAACATATAACGTTATACGTTATATCGTAATACTATATAACGTTGTACGTTATAACGTAATACTATATAACGTTATACGTTATAACGTAATACTATATAACGTTATACGTTATATCGTAATACTATATAACGTTATCCGTTATATCGTAATACTATATAACGTTATACGTTATAACGTAATACCATATAACGTTGTACGTTATAACGAAATACTATGTAACGTCATACGATATATCCTATTACTATATAACGTTATACGTTATAACGTAATACTATATAACGTTATACGTTATAACGTAATACTATATAACGTTATACGTTATATCGTAATTATATATAACGTTATACGTTATATCGTAATACTATATAACGTTATACGTTATAACGTAATAACATATAACGTTATACGTTATATCGTAATACTATATAACGTATAGTTATAAGTAATACTATATAACGTTATACGTTATATCGTAATAACTATATAAATGTTATACGTTATATCGTAATACTATATAACGTTATACGTTATATCGTAATACTATATAACGTTATACGTTATATCGTAATACTATATAACGTTATACGTTATAACGTAATAATTATATAACGTTATACGTTATAACGTAATACTATATAAGATACATATAACGTAATACTATATAACGTTATACGATATAACGTAATACTATATAAGTTATACGAATATCGAATACTGTATAACGTTATACGTTATATCGTAATACTATATAACGTTGTACGTTATAACGTAATACTATATAACGTCATACGATATATCCTATTACTATATAACGTTATACGTATATCGTAATACATATAACGTTATACGTTATATCGTAATACCATATAAGTTATACGTATATGTAATACATATAACGTTGCACGTTATAACGTAATACTATATAACGTTATACGTTATATCGTAATATATATATAACGTTGTACGTTATATCGTAATACTATATAACGTTATACGTTATATCGTAATACTATATAAGTTGTACGTTATAACGTAATACTATATAACGTTATACGTTATAACGTAATACTATATAACGTTATACGTTATATCGTAATACTATATAACGTCATACGTTATATCGTAATACTATATAACGTTATACGTTATATCGTAATACTATATAACGTTGTACGTTATAACGTAATACTATATAACGTTATACGTTATATCCTATTACTATATAACGTTATACGTTATAACGTAATACTATATAACGTTATACGTTATATCGTAATACTATATAACGTTATACGTTATAACGTAATACTATATAACGTTATACGTTATAACGTAATTATATATAACGTTATACGTTATAACGTAATACTATATAACGTTATACGTTATAACGTAATACTATATAACGTTATACGATATATCGTAATACTATATAACGTTATACGTTATAACGTAATACTATATAACGTTGTACGTTATAACGTAATACTATATAACGTTACGATATATCTAATTACTATATAACGTTATACGTTATATCGTAATACTATATAACGTTGTACGTTATAACGTAATACTATATAACGTTATACGGTATATCGTATTACTATATAACGTTATACGTTATAACGTAATACTATATAACGTTATACGTTATATCGTAATACTATATAACGTTATACGTTATAACGTAATACTATATAACGTTGTACGTTATAACGAAATACTATATAACGTTATACGATATATCGTATTACTATATAACGTTATACGTTATAACGTAATACTAACAACGTTATGCGTTATATCGTAATACTATATAACGTTGTACGTTATAACGTAATACTATATAACGTTATACGTTATAACGTAATACTATATAACGTTATACGTTATATCGTAATACTATATAACGTTATACGTTATAACGTAATACTATATAACGTTATACGTATAACGTAATACTATATAACGTTGTACGTTATAACGTAATACTATATAACGTTATACGTTATATCGTATTACTATATAACGTTATACGTTATAACGTAATACATAAAATATTATATAACGTTATACGCTATAACGTAATACCATATAACGTTGTACGTTATAACGTAATACTATGTAACGTCATACGATATATCCATTACTATATAACGTTATACGTTATAACGTAATACTATATAACGTTATACGTTATATCGTAATACTGTATAACGTTATACGTTATATCGTAATACTATATAACGTTATACGTTATAACGTAATACTATATAACGTTATACGTTATATCGTAATACTATATAACGTTATACGTTATATCGTAATACTATATAACGTTATACGATATAACGTTATAATATATAACGTTATACGTTATAACGTAATACTATATAACGTTGTACGTTATAACGTAATACTATATAACGTTATACGTTATAACGTAATACTATATAACGTTATACGTTATAACGTAATACTATATAACGTTATACGTTATAACGTAATACTATATAACGTCATACGATATATCGTATTACTATATAACGTTATATGTTATATCTAATACTATATAACGTTATACGTTATATCGTAATACTATATAACGTTATACGTTATATCGTAATACCATATAACGTTGTACGTTATAACGTAATACTATATAACGTTATACGTTATATCGTAATACTATATAACGTTATACGTTATAACGTAATACCATATAACGTTATACGTTATATCGTAATACTATATAACGTTATACGTTATAACGTAATACTATATAACGTTATACGTTATAACGTAATACTATATAACGTTATACGTTATATCGTAATACTATATAACGTTATACGTTATATCGTAATACTATATAACGTTATACGTTATAACGTAATACCATATAACGTTATACGTTATAACGTAATACTATATAACGTTATACGTTATAACGTAATACTATATAACGTTATACGTTATATCGTAATACTATATAACGTTATACGTTATATCGTAATACCATATAACGTTATACGTTATAACGTAATACTATATAACGTTATACGTTATAACGTAATACTATATAACGTTATAACGTTATATCGTAATACTATATAACGTTATACGTTATAACGTAATACTATATAACGTTATACGTTATATCGTAATACTATATAACGTTATACGTCATAACGTAATACTATATAACGTTATACGTTATATCGTAATACCATATAACGTTATACGTTATTTCGTAATACTATATAACGTTATACGTTATAACGTAATACTATATAACGTCATACGATATATCGTATTACTATATAAGTTATACGTTATAACGTAATACTATATAACGTCATAACGTTATAACCTACTACCATATAACGTTATACGATATATCGTAATATTATATAACGTTATACGTTATATCGTAATACTATATAACGTTGTACGTTATAACGTAATACTATATAACGTTATACGTTATATCGTAATACTATATAACGTTATACGTTATATCGTAATACTATATAACGTTATACGTTATATCGTAATACTATATAACGTTATACGTTATATCGTAATACTATATAACGTTATACGTTATATCGTAATACTATATAACGTTATACGTTATATCGTAATAGCTATATAACGTTATACGTTATACCGTATTACTATACAACGTTATACGTTATATCGTAATACTATATAAGTTACACGTTATAACGTAATAATATATAACGTTATAACGTTATAACGTATACTATACAACGTTATACGTTATAACGTAATACTACATAACGTTATACGTTATATCGTAATACTATATAACGTTATACGTTATAACGTAATACTACATAACGTTATACGTTATATCGTAATACTATATAACGTTACACGTTATATCGTAATACTATATAACGTTATACGTTATATCGTAATACTATATAACGTTATGCGTATATCGTAATACTATATAACGTTATACGTTATAACGTAATACTATATAACGTTATACGTTATATCGTAATACTATATAACGTTGTACGTTATAACGTAATACTATATAACGTTATACGTTATATCGTAATACTATATAACGTTATACGTTATAACGTAATACTATATAACGTTATACGTTATATCGTAATACTATATAACGTTGTACGTTATATCGTAATACTATATAACGTTATACGTTATATCGTAATACTATATAACGTTATACGTTATAACGTAATACTATATAACGTATACGTTATAACGTAATACTATATAACGTTATACGATATATCGTAATACTATATAACGTTGCCCGTTATATCGTAATACTATATAACGTTATACGTTATAACGTAATACTATATAACGTTGTACGTTATATCGTAATACTATATAACGTTATACGATATATCGTAATACTATATAACGTTATACGTTATAACGTAACACTATATAACGTTATACGTTATAACGTATTACTATATAACGTTATACGTTATATCGTAATACTGTATAACGTTATACGATATAACGTAATACTATATAACGTTATACGTTATAACGCAATACTATATAACGTTGTACGTTATAACGTAATACTATATAACGTTATACGTTATAACGTAATACTATATAACGTTATACGTTATAACGTAATACTATATAACGTTATACGTTATATCGTAATACTATATAACGTTATACGTATAACGTAATACTATATAACGTTAATACGTTATAACGTAATACTATATAACGTTGTACGTTATAACGTAATACTATATAACGTTATACGTTATATCGTACTACTATATAACGTTATACGTTATAACGTAATACTATATAACGTTATACGTTATAACGTAATACTATATAACGTTATACGTTATAACGTAATACTATATAACGTTGTACGTTATATCGTAATACTATATAACGTTATACGTTATATCGTAATACTATATAACGTTGTACGTTATAACGTAATACTATATAACGTTATACGTTATAACGTAATACTATATAACGTTATACGTTATATCGTAATACTATATAACGTTATACGTTATATCGTAATACTATATAACGTCATACGTTATAACGTAATACTATATAACGTCATACGATATATCCTATTACTATATAACGTTATACGTTATATCGAATACTATATAACGTTATACGTTATATCGTAATACTATATAACGTTATACGTTATTCGTAATACTATATAACGTTATACGTCATAACGAAATACTATATAACGTCATACGATATAACCTATTACTATATAACGTTATACGTTATTACGTAATACTATATAACGTTATACGATATATCGTAATACTATATAACGTTATACGTTATAACGTAATACTTATAACGTTATGCGTTATAACGTAATACTATATAACGTTATACGTTATAACGTAATACTATATAACGTTATACGTTATATCGTAATACTATATAACGTTATACGTTATTATCGTAATACCATATAACGTTATACGTTATAACGTAATACTATATAACGTTATACGATATATCCTAATACTATATAACGTTGTACGTTATAACGTAATACTATATAACGTTATACGTTATATCGTATTACTATATAACGTTATACGTTATAACGTATACTATATAACGTTATACGTTATAACGTAATACTATATAACGTTATACGTTATATCGTAATACTATATAACGTTATACGTTATATCGTAATACTATATAACGTTGTACGTTATATCGTAATACATATATCGTATATAACGTTATACGTTATAACGTAATACTATATAACGTTATACGTTATAACGTAATACTATATAACGTTATACGTTATATCGTAATACTATATATAACGTTATACGTTATACGTAATACTATATAACGTTATACGTTATATCGTATTACTATATAACGTTATACGTTATAACGTAATACTATATAACGTTATACGTTATAACGTAATACTATATAACGTTATACGTTATATCGTAATACTATATAACGTTGTACGTTATAACGTAATACTATATAACGTCATACGTTATAACTAATACTATATAACGTTATACACATATCGTATTACTATATAACGTTATACGTTATATCGTAATACTATATAACGTTATACGTTATATCGTAATACTATATAACGTTGTACGTTATAACGTAATACTATATAACGTTATACGTTATATCGTATTACTATATAACGTTATACGTTATAACGTAATACTATATAACGTTATACGTTATAACGTAATTACATATAACGTTATACGTTATATCGTAATACCATATAACGTGTACGTTATAACGTAATACTATATAACGTTATACGTTATATCGTAATACTATATAACGTTATACGTTATACGTAATACTATATAACGTTATACGTTATATCGTAATACTATATAACATTATACGTTATAACGTAATACTATATAACGTTGTACGTTATAACGTAATACTATATAACGTTATACGTTATATCGTAATATACTATATAACGTTATACGTTATATCGTAATACTATATAACGTTATACGTTATAACGTAATACTATATAACGTTATAGATATAACGTAATACTATATAACGTCATACGTTATATCGTAATACTATATAACGTTATACGTTATATCGCAATACTATATAACGTTATACGATATATCGTAATACTATATAACGTCATACGTTATATCGTAATACTATATAACGTTTACGTTATAACGTAATACTATATAACGTTATACGTTATATCGTAATACTATATAACGTTATACGTTATTATATAACGTTATACGTTATATCGTAATACTATATAACGTTGTACGTTATAACGTAATACTATATAACGTCATACGATATATCGTATTACTATATAACGTTATACGTTATATCGTAATACTATATAACGTTATACGTTATATCGTAATACTATATAACGTTATACGTTATATCGTAATACTATATAACGTTATACGTTATATCGTAATACTATATAACGTTATACGATATATCGTAATACTATATAACGTTATACGTTATAACGTAATACTATATAACGTTATACGTTATACCGTAATACTATATAACGTTATACGTTATAACGTAATACTATATAACGTTATACGTTATATCGTAATACTATATAACGTTATACGTTATATCGTAATACTATATAACGTTATACGTTATATCGTAATACTATATAACGTTGTACGTTATAACGTAATACTATATAACGTTATACGTTATATCGTAATACTATATAACGTTATACGTTATATCGTAATACTATATAACGTTATACGTTATAACGTAATACTATATAACGTTATACGTTATATCGTAATACTATATAACGTTATACGTTATAACGTAATACTATATAACGTTATACGTTATATCGTAATACTATATAACGTTATACGTTATATCGTAATACTATATAACGTTATACGTTATATCGTAATACTATATAACGTTATACGTTATAACGTAATACTATATAACGTTATACGTTATAACGTAATACTATATAACGTTATACGTTATATCGTAATACTATATAACGTTATACGTTATAACGTAATACTATATAACGTTATACGTTATAACGTAATACTATATAACGTTATACGTTATATACGTATACTATATAACGTTATACGTTATAACGTAATACTATATAACGTTATACGTTATAACGTAATACTATATAACGTTATACGTTATAACGTAATACTATATAACGTTATACGTATATAACGTAATACTATATAACGTTATACGTTATAACGTAATACTATATAACGTTATACGTTATATCGTAATACTATATAACGTTATACGTTATATCGTAATACTATATAACGTTATACGTTATAACGTAATACTATATAACGTTATACGTTATATCGTAATACTATATAACGTTATACGTTATATCGTATTACTATATAACGTTATACGTTATAACGTAATACTATATAACGTTATACGTTATATCGTAATACTATATAACGTTATACGTTATATCTAATACTATATAACGTTATACGTTATATCGTAATACTATATAACTTATAATTATAACGTATACTATATAACGTTATACGTTATATCGTAATACTATATAACGTTATACGATATATCGTAATACTATATAACGTTATACGTTATATCGTAATACTATATAACGTTATACGTTATATCGTAATACTATATAACGTTATACGTTATAACGTAATACTATATAACGTTATACGATATCGTAATATATATAACGTGTACGTTATAACGTAATATATATAACGTTATACTTATATCGTATACTATATAACGTTATACTTATAATTACTATATAACTTATAGATACTAACTATATAATATACATAACATATATAACTTTACGTTATAACTAACATATAACGTATACGTATACGTTAAACTTAGTAAAATACATATAAATACTTAATATAAAACTTATTTTAAAATAATATAATTATCAAAAGATAGTATATAAAACTATAATTATAACTTATATCTAACAAAACTATATAAATAAAATACTATACATATAAACCACAACAACTTTAAAATATATTCTATATAACGTTATACGTTATATCTAATACTATATAACGTTTACGTTATACGTAATACATATAACGTTAACGATAACTAATACATATAACGTTATACTATGACTATATAACGGTTATACGTTATATCGTAATACTATATAACGTTATACGTTATAACGTAATACTATATAACGTTATACGTGATATATCGTAATACTATATAACGTTATACGTTATATCGTAATACTATATAACGTTATACGTTATAACGTAATACTATATAACGTTATACGTTATATCGTACTACTATATAACGTTATACGTTATAACGTAATACTATATAACGTTATACGTTATATCGTAATACTATATAACGTTATACGTTATAACTAACTATATAACTTATACGTTATATCGTAATACTATATAACGTTATACGTTATAACGTAATACTATATAACGTACGTTATATCGTAATACTATATAACGTTATACGTTATAACGCAATACTATATAACGTATACGTTATATCGTATATATATATAACGTGTACGTTATAACGTAATACTATATAACGTTATACGTTATATCGTAATACTATATAACGTTATACGTTATAACGTAATACTATATAACGTTATACGTTATATCGTAATACTATATAACGTTATACGTATAACGTAATACTATATAACGTTATATTAATAACTTACAATACTATATAACGTTATACGTTATATCTAATACTATATAACGTTATACGTTATATCGTAATACATATAACGTTATACGTTATAACGTAATACTATATAACGTATACTATATCGTAATACTATATAACGTTACGTTAACCGTAATACTATATAACGTATACTATAACTAATACATAACTTATACGTATATAAACTATATAACTATACGTTATATCTAATACTATATAACGTTATACGTTATAACGTAATACTATATAACGTTACGTTATACGTAATACTATATAACTATAGATATATAATAAAATAATAAAAAATTAATAAAATTAAAAAAACAAATATTATAACTAATACTATATAATATACTTATAACGTAATAATATAACGTATATAATAACATTAACTATACGTAATAATAAATATAATATATCGTAACATTAACGTATAGTAAATAATATATAAACTACACTATAGTTATACCAAACTAAAATATATTATAAATAAACTATAAATATTAATAATAATAATATAATAAACGTTATACGTTATATCGTAATAATATAACGTTATACGTTATAACGTAATACTATATAACGTATACGTTATAACTAATAATATAACTACGTTATAACTATTACTATATAACGTTATACGTTATATCGTAATACTATATAACGTTATACGTTATATCGTAATACTATATAACGTTATACGTTATATACGTAATACTATATAACGTTATACGTTATATCGTAATACTATATAACGTTATACGTTATATCGTATTACTATATAACGTTATACGTTATAACGTAATACTATATAACGTTATACGATATAACGTATTACTATATAACGTTATACGTTATAACGTAATACTATATAACGTTATACGTTATATCGTAATACCATATAACGTTATACGTTATATCGTAATACTATATAACGTTATACGTTATAATGTAATACTATATAACGTTATACGTTATATCGTAATACTATATAACGTTATACGTTATATCGTACTATATAACGTTATACGTTAATACTATATAACGTTATACGTTATATCGTAATACTATATAACGTTATACGTTATATCGTAATACTATATAACGTTGTACGTTATAACGTAATACTATATAACGTCATACGATATATCCTATTACTATATAACGTTATACGTTATATCGTAATACTATATAACGTTATACGTTATATCCTATTACTATATAACGTTATACGTTATATCGTAATACTATATAACGTTGTACGTTATAACGTAATACTATATAACGTTATACGTTATATCGTAATACTATATAACGTTGTACGTTATATCGTAATACTATATAACGTCATACGATATATCCGTATTACTATATAACGTTATACGTTATAACGTAATACTATATAACGTTATACGTTATATCGTAATACTATATAACGTTATACGATATATCGTAATACTGTATAACGTTATACGTTATATCGTAATACTATATAACGTTGTACGTTATAACGTAATACTATATAACGTCATACGATATATCCTATTACTATATAACGTTATACGTTATATCGTAATACTATATAACGTTATACGTTATATCGTAATACTATATAACGTTATACGTTATATCGTAATACTATATAACGTTGTACGTTATAACGTAATACTATATAACGTTATACGTTATAACGTAATACTATATAACGTTGTACGTTATAACGTAATACTATATAACGTTATACGTTATAACGTAATACTATATAACGTTATACGTTATAACGTAATACTATATAACGTCATACGATATATCGTATTACTATATAACGTTATACGTTATAACGTAATACTATATAACGTTGTACGTTATATCGTAATACCTATATAACGTTATACGTTATAACGTAATACTATATAACGTTATACGTTATATCGTAATACTATATAACGTTATACGTTATATCGTAATACTATATAACTTATACGTTATAACGTAATACTATATAACGTTATACGTTATATCGTAATACTATATAACGTTATACGTTATATCGTAATACCATATAACGTTTACGTTATATCGTAATACTATATAACGTTATACGTTATAACGTAATACTATATAACGTTATACGTTATATCGTAATACTATATAACGTTATACGTTATATCGTAATACTATATAACGTTATACGTTATATCGTATTACTATATAACGTTATACGTTATATCGTAATACTATATAACGTTATACGTTATATAACGTAATACTATATAACGTTATACGTTATATCGTAATACTATATAACGTTATACGTTATAACGTAATACTATATAACGTTATACGATATATCGTATTACTATATAACGTTATACGTTATAACGTATTACTATATAACGTTATACGTTATATCGTATAACGTTATACGTTATATCGTAATACTATATAACGTTATACGTTATAACGTAATACTATATAACGTTATACGTTATATCGTAATACTATATAACGTTATACGTTATAACGTAATACTATATAACGTTATACGTTATAACGTAATACTATATAACGTTATACGTTATAACGTAATACTATATAACGTTATACGTTATATCGTATTACTATATAACGTTATACGTTATAACGTAATAACATATAACGTTATACGTTATATCGTAATACTATATAACGTTGTACGTTATAACGTAATACTATATAACGTTATACGTTATATCGTAATACTATATAACGTTATACGTTATACCGTAATACTATGTAACGTTATACGTTATAACGTAATACTATATAACGTTATACGATATATCGTAATACTATATAACGTTATACGTTATATCGTAATACTATATAACGTTTACGTTATATCGTAATACTATATAACGTTATACGATATAACGTAATACTATATAACGTTATACGTTATAACGTAATACTATATAACGTTATACGTTATATCCTACTACTATATAACGTTATACGTTATAACGTAATACTATATAACGTTATACGTTATATCGTAATACTATATAACGTTATACGTTATAACGTAATACTATATAACGTTGTACGTTATAACGTAATACTATATAACGTCATACGTTATATCCTATTATACTATATAACGTTATACGTTATAACGTAATACTATATAACGTTATACGTATATATCGTAATACTATATAACGTTATACGTTATATCGTAATACTATATAACGTTATACGTTATAACGTAATACTATATAACGTCATACGATATATCCTAATACTATATAACGTTATACGTTATAACGTAATACTATATAACGTCATACGATATATCCTATTACTATATAACGTTATACGTTATAACGTAATACTATATAACGTTATACGTTATAACGTAATACCATATAACGTTGTACGTTATAACGTAATACTATATAACGTTATACGTTATATCGTAATACTATATAACGTTATACGTTATATCGTAATACTATATAACGTTATACGTTATAACGTAATACTATATAACGTTATACGATATATCGTAATACTATATAACGTTATACGTTATATCGTAATACTATATAACGTTGTACGTTATAACGTAATACTATATAACGTCATACGTATATATCCTATTACTATATAACGTTATACGTTATATCGTAATACTATATAACGTTATACGTTATATCGTAATACTATATAACGTTATACGTTATATCGTAATACATATATAACGTTGTACGTTATAACGTAATACTATATAACGTTATACGTTATAACGTAATACTATATAACGTTGTACGTTATAACGTAATACTATATAACGTTATACGATATATCGTATTACTATATAACGTTATACGTTATATCGTAATACTATATAACGTTATACGTTATATCGTAATACTATATAACGTTATACGTTATATCGTAATACTATATAACGTTATACGTTATATCGTAATACTATATAACGTTGTACGTTATAACGTAATACTATATAACGTTATACGATATATCCTATTACTATATAACGTTATACGTTATATCGTAATACTATATAACGTTATACGTTATATCGTAATACCATATAACGTTATACGTTATATCGTAATACCATATAACGTTGTACGTTATAACGTAATACTATATAACGTTATACGTTATATCGTAATTATATATAACGTTGTACGTTATATCGTAATACTATATAACGTTATACGTTATATCGTAATACTATATAACGTTATACGTTATAACGTAATACTATATAACGTTATACGATATATCCTATTACTATATAACGTTATACGTTATATCGTAATACTATATAACGTTATACGTTATATCGTAATACCATATAACGTTGTACGTTATAACGTAATACTATATAACGTTATACGATATAACGTAATACTATATGACGTTATACGTTATAACGTAATACTATATAACGTCATACGATATATCCTACTACTATATAACGTTATACGTTATAACGTAATACTATATAACGTTATACGTTATATCGTAATACTATATAACGTTATACGTTATAACGTAATACTATATAACGTTATACGTTATATCGTAATACTATATAACGTTATACGTTATAACGTAATACTATATAACGTGATACGTTATATCGTATATTATATATAACGTTGTACGTTATATCGTAATACTATATAACGTTATACGTTATATCGTAATACTATATAACGTTGTACGTTATAACGTAATACTATATAACGTCCTACGATATATCCTATTACTATATAACGTTATACGTTATATCGTAATACTATATAACGTTATACGTTATATCGTAATACTATATAACGTTATACGTTATAACGTAATACTATATAACGTTATACGTTATAACGTAATACTATATAACGTTATACGTTATATCGTAATACCATATAACGTTGTACGTTATAACGTAATACTATATAACGTCATACGATATATCCTATTACTATATAACGTTATACGTTATATCGTAATACTATATAACGTTATACGTTATTTCGTAATACCATATAACGTTGTACGTCATAACGAAATACTATGTAACGTCATACGATATATCCTATTACTATATAACGTTATACGTTATATCGTAGTACTATATAACGTTATCCGATATATCGTAATATTATATAACGTTATACGCTATATCGTAATACCATATAACGTTGCACGTTATAACGTAATAATATATAACGTTATACGTTATATCGTAATTATATATAACGTGATACGTTATAACGTAATAACATATAACGTTATACGTTATTTCGTAATACCATATAACGTTGTACGTCATAACGAAATACTATGTAACGTCATACGATATATCCTACTACTATATAACGTTATACGTTATAACGTAATACTATATAACGTTATACGTTATATCGTAATACTATATAACGTTATACGTTATATCGTAATTACTATATAACGTTATACGTTATATCGTAATACTATATAACGTTATACGTTATATCGTAATACTATATAACGTTATACGTTATAACGTAATACTATATAACGTTATACGTTATATCCTATTACTATATAACGTTATACGTTATATCGTAATACTATATAACGTTGTACGTTATAACGTAATACTATATAACGTCATACGATATATCCTATTACTATATAACGTTATACGTTATATCGTAATACTATATAACGTTATACGTTATATCGTAATACTATATAACGTTATACGTTATACCGTAATACCATATAACGTTGTACGTTATAACGTAATACTATATAACGTCATACGATATATCCTATTACTATATAACGTTATACGTTATATCGTAATACTATATAACGTTATACGTTATAACGTAATACTATATAACGTTATACGTTATATCGTAATACTATATAACGTTATACGTTATAACGTAATACTATATAACGTTATACGTTATATCCTATTACTATATAACGTTATACGTTATAACGTAATAACATATAACGTTATACGTTATATCGTAATACCATATAACGTTGTACGTTATAACGTAATACTATATAACGTTATACGATATATCGTAATACTATATAACGTTATACGTTATACCGTAATACTATATAATGTTATACGTTATAACGTAATACTATATAACGTTATACGTTATATCGTAATACTATATAACGTTATACGTTATATCGTAATACTATATAACGTTTACGTTATATCGTAATACCATATAACGTTGTACGATATAACGTAATACTATATAACGTTATACGTTATAACGTAATACTATATAACGTTATACGATATATCGTATTACTATATAACGTTATACGTTATAACGTAATACTATATAACGTTATACGTTATATCGTAATACTATATAACGTTATACGTTATAACGTAATACTATATAACGTTATACGTTATAACGTAATACTATATAACGTTATACGTTATATCGTAATACTATATAACGTTATACGTTATAACGTAATACTATATAACGTTATACGTTATATCGTATTACTATATAACGTTATACGTTATAACGTAATACTATATAACGTTGTACGTTATAACGTAATACTATATAACGTTATACGATATATCCTATTACTATATAACGTTATACGTTATAACGTAATACTATATAACGTCATACGTTATATCGTATTACTATATAACGTTATACGTTATAACGTTATAACATATAACGTTATACGTTATATCGTAATACCATATAACGTTGTACGTTATAACGTAATACTATATAACGTTATACGTTATAATGTAATACTATATAACGTTATACGTTATATCGTAATACTATATAACGTTATACGTTATAACGTAATACTATATAACGTTATACGTTATATCGTAATACTGTATAACGTTATACGTTATATCGTAATACTATATAACGTTGTACGTTATAACGTAATACTATATAACGTTATACGTTATATCCTATTACTATATAACGTTATACGTTATATCGTAATACTATATAACGTTATACGTTATAACGTAATTATTATATAACGTTATACGTTATATCGTAATAATATATAACGTTGTACGTTATAACGTATTACTATATAACGTTATACGTTATAACGTAATACTATATAACGTTGTACGTTATAACGTAATACTATATAACGTCATACGATATATCCTATTACTATATAACGTTATACGTTATAACGTTATATAACGTTATACGTTATAACGTAATACTATATAACGTTATACGTTATATAACGTACTATATAACGTTATACGTTATATCGTATTACTTATAACGTT
Source organism: Bombus balteatus (assembly GCA_019201815.1). Taxonomy (NCBI): domain Eukaryota; kingdom Metazoa; phylum Arthropoda; class Insecta; order Hymenoptera; family Apidae; genus Bombus; species Bombus balteatus. Next base: position 20,058 of record JAFJHM010000138.1, read on the forward strand.
ATACGTTATAACGTAATACTATATAACGTTATACGTTATATCGTAATACTATATAACGTTATACGTTATATCGTAATACTATATAACGTTATACGTTATATCCTAATACTATATAACGTTATACGTTATATCGTAATACTATATAACGTTGTACGTTATAACGTAATACTATATAACGTTATACGTTATAACGTAATACTATATAACGTTGTACGTTATAACGTAATACTATATAACGTTATACGTTATAACGTAATACTATATAACGTTATACGTTATAACGTAATACTATATAACGTTATCATATATCGTATTACTATATAACGTTATACGTTATAACGTAATACTATATAACGTTATACGTTAATACGTAATACATATAACGTTGTACGTTATAACGTAATACTATATAACGTTATACGATATATCGTAATACTATATAACGTTATACGTTATACGTAATACTATATAACGTTATACGTTATAACGTAATACTATATAACGTTATACGTTATATCGTAATACTATATAACGTTATACGTTATATCGTAATACTATATAACGTTATACGTTATATCGTAATACTATATAACGTTATACGTTATAACGTAATACTATATAACGTTATACGTTATATCGTAATACTATATAACGTTATACGTTATATCGTAATACTATATAACGTTATACGATATATCGTATTACTATATAACGTTATACGTTATAACGTAATAACATATAACGTTATACGTTATAACGTAATAACATATAACGTTATACGTTATATCGTAATACCATATAACGTTGTACGTTATAACGTAATACTATATAACGTTATACGTTATATCGTATTACTATATAACGTTATACGTTATAACGTAATACTATATAACGTTATACGTTATATCGTAATACTATATAACGTTATACGTTATACCGTAATACTATATAACGTTATACGTTATAACGTAATAGTATATAACGTTATACGTTATATCGTAATACTATATAACGTTATACGTTATAACGTAATACTATAAAACGTTATACGTTATAACGTAATACTATATAACGTTATACGTTATAACGTAATACTATATAACGTTATACGTTATAACGTTATAATATATAACGTTATACTATATATCGTAATACTATATAACGTTATACGTTATATCGTAATACCATATAACGTTGTACGTTATAACGTAATACTATATAACGTTATACGTTATATCGTAATACCATATAACGTTATACGATATATCGGAATACTGTATAACGTTATACGTTATACCGTAATACTATATAACGCTATACGTTATAACGTAATAGTATATAACGTTAAACGTTATGACGTAATACCATATGACGTTATCCGATATATCGTACCGTTATATAACGTTATACGGTACAACGTAATACTATATAAAGTTATACGTTGTGTCGTGATACCACATAACGTTATACGTTCTAACGTAATACTATAAAATGTTATACGTTATATCGTAATACCATATCCTATTACTATATAACGTTATACGCTATAACGTAATACTATATAACGTTATACGTTATATCGTAATACCATATAACGTTGTACGTTATATCGTAATACCATATAACGTTGTACGTTATAACGTAATAATATATAACGTTATAGGATATATCCTATTACTATATAACGTTATACGTTATATCGTAATACCATATAACGTTGTACGTTATATCGTAATACCATATAACGTTGTACGTTATAACGTAATAATATATAACGTTATAGGATATATCCTATTACTATATAACGTTATACGTTATATCGTAATACTATATAACGTTATACGTTATATCGTAATACTATATAACGTTATACGTTATATCGTAATACCATATAACGTTGTACGTTATAACGTAATACTATATAACGTTATACGATATAACGTAATACTATATAACGTTATACGTTATAACGTAATAGTATATAACGAAATACGATATAACGTACTATTATATAACGTTATACCATATAACGTAATACTATATAACGTTATACATTATAACGTAATGCTATATTACTTTATACGTTATAAAGCGATACTATATAACGTTATACGTTATAACGTAATACTATGTGACGTTATATGTTATAATGTACTACTATATGACTTTGTACGTTATAACGTAATACTATATAACGTTGTACGTTATAACGTAATACTATATAACGTCATACGATATATCCTATTACTATATAACTTTATACGTTGTAACGTAATACTATATAAGGCTATACGTTATAACGTAATAGTATATAACGAAATCCGATATATCGCACTATTATATAACGTTATGCCATATAACGTAATACTATAGAGCGTTATAAGATTTTAAGTAATACTATATGACGTTATACGTTATAACGTAATACTATATATCGTCATAGGATATAACGTAATACTATATGACGTTATATGTTATAATGTACTACTATATGACTTTGTACGTTATAACGTAATACTATATAACGTTATACGTTATAGCGTAATAGTATATAACCTCATAAGGAATATCGTAATGCTATGTAACGTTATATGTTATAACGTAATACAACATAACGTACGCTAGTATCCCACGCAGCCCAACGTTGTCCAACAGTGTCCAACGGCGTCCAACGGTATCAAGGGTGTCCAACGTTGTCCCTCGGTGTTCCACGGTGTCCCACGGTGTCCCACGGTGTCCCACGGTGTCCCACCGTGTCCAACGGTGTCCAACGATGTCCCACGTTGCAGTCCAGTCTAGATCATCCAAAATTCTTTTCGCGGCTTTTGGTGACCCAAACTGGACTGGTGCGTAGTTCTTAGCTTGGTATCGTTTTCCAAAAATTAATCAGTTGATTAAAATTTTTGGAAAACGATACCAATTACCAGGTCTCACCACGCGGAGGTGACTACGCGCGAGACCCGCCCATGAGTTGTTTAATATTATGCATCGCTCTCGACGTTCAACCTATTGGCAGAATGTCGAGTTCTGACTCTACTTGACCATGGGCCTGCGTAAAGGGATAGTTGTTTCGTAGCCTTACTGTGAAACACATATCTCCAACGCAGCGCTTACATAAATCTTCACAAACTTAAAACAACATACATAACGCAACATCTATCTCCCACACAACGATTACATCGAGCAGTACAAATATCGTACAATAATTCGTAGCCCTACTGGTAGCATTCGGTATCAGAGACACATTTATCCAACTTGAAACGAAAAGAAAAAAATGAAGCTACTGACACTGTATATACCATTTCTTGTCTTGCGCAGGAGAGTAAGTCACGCGAAAATTTGAAGCAATTGAGCGATCGCGAACTGACAAATCGCGGTTAAAATTTTTCAGGTATAGTAAGGAAGGAAATCAAGGGAAACAAAATCTTTATTTTTCGTTCTAAGATGGATAAGTATCGTTGTACCGAATGGGCTCACAATGCACTTAACATAGATATCTATCTTACGATTAAGTAAGGCTAAAACGCACGCATTCTACGGTGTCCAACGGTGTCCAACGGTGTCCTACTGTGTCCCACGTTGTCCCAAAGTGTCCCACGATGTCCAACGTTGTCCAACGTTGTCCCTCGGTGTCCAACGTTGTCCCACGATGTCCAACGGTGCCCCGCGTTGTCCCACGATGTCCAACGTCGTCCAACGGTGTCCCTCGGCGTCCAACGATGTCCAACGTTGTCCCACGATGGCCAACGTCGTCCAACGGTGTCCCTCGGCGTCCAACGATGTCCCTCGGTGTCCAACGATGTCCAACGTTGTCCCTCGGTGTCCAACGATGTCCCACGGTGCAGTCCAGTCTGGATCATCCAAAATTCTTTTCAAGGCATTTGGAGATCCACACTGGACCAACGGTGTCCCACGGCGTCCAACGTTGTCCCTCGGTGTCCAACGTTGTCCCACGGTGTGTCCCAGTCTGGATCATCCAAAATTCTTTTCGAGGCATTTGGAGATCCACACTGGACCAACGGTGTCCCACGGCGTCCAACGATGTCCAACGTTGTCCCTCGGTGTCCAACGATGTCCAACGTTGTCCCACGGTGTAGCCCAGTCTTTTTTTTTTTTTTTTGTACGTGGAGAAATCCTCATGGACACTCCGCTGCTGCAATAATCGCGTGACAGCAGAGTAGTGTCGGACTCCTACCGACTAAAACTCCACGATGACCATCTCATGCGTGTGACAGGGGTGCCCCAGGAACCTCTTATGAATTAACTTCAGTTGCACCCCCTTCTCGCGTTCTCTTGTTCGAGCCGGCTATTGAGTAGGCGTTAGGGGGGTCGTTGCCCCTAGCGCTGTCACTTCTTCTGGTCATAGTCCGTTGGGGTGGTGGCGGGGCGGCTCTGGGTCGTCTGACTGCCATCCTTCTCCATCGTCTTATCCTGCAGGGGTGAGAGTTTTTCTTTCTCTCCCTTTCCGCTCGCTCCTTCGCAAGCATAACTCGCTCGCAGAAGAGGCGGACGGCCTCGTATTCCTGTGACCCTCTCAGCATCGCTTCTACAATCGCTGGGGGGGTCAGCGTTTCTCCTATGGCGTGCCGCAGGGTGTAGCGGGGCAGCTCCCACGCCGGACAGAGCTCCAGGGTGTGCTGAGGTGTAGCCCAGTCTGGATCATCCAAAATTCTTTTCGAGGCATTTGGAGATCCACACTGGACCAACGTTGTCCCACGGCGTCCAACGGCGTCCAACGATGTCCTACGATATCCAACGTTGTCCCACGATGTCCAACGCCGTCCCACGGTGTCCCTCGGCGTCCAACGATGTCCAGCGTCGTCCAACGATGTCCAACGTTGTCCCTCGGTGTCCCACGTTGTCCCACGGTGCAGTCCAGTCTGGATAATCCAAAATTCTTTTCGCGGCATTTGGAGATCCACACTGGACCAACGGTGTCCCACGGCGTCCTAAGTTGTCCAGCGGTATCCCTCGGCGTCCAACGGTGTCCAACGATGACCAACGTTGTTCAACGGTGTCACACGTTATCCCACGGTGCAGTCCAGTCTGGATCATCCAAAATTCTTTTCGCGGCATTTGGAGATCCACACTGGACCGACGGTGTCCCACGGCGTCCTAAGTTGTCCAGCGGTATCCCTCGGCGTCCAACGGTGTCCAACGACGACCAACGTTGTTCAACGGTGTCACACGTTATCCCACGGTGCAGTCCAGTCTGGATCATCCAAAATTCTTTTCGCGGCATTTGGAGATCCACATTGGACCAACGGTATCCCACGGCGTCCAACGGCGTCCCTCGGCGTCCAACGGTGTCCCTCGGCGTCCAACGGTGTCCCTCGGCGTCCAACGATGTCCAACGTTGTCCCTCGGTGTCCAACGATGTCCCACGGTGTAGCCCAGTCTGGATCATCCAAAATTCTTTTCGCGGCATTTGGAGATCCACGCTGGACCAACGGTGAACCACGGCGTCCAACGGTGTTCCACGGCGTCCTAAGTTGTCCAACGGTGTCCCTCGGCGTCCAACGATGTCCAACGTTGTCCCTCGGTGTCGAACGATATCCCACGGTGTAGTCCAGTCTGGATTATCCAAAATTCTTTTCGAGGCATTTGGAGATCCACAATGGACCAACGGTATCCCACGGCGTCCAACGGTGTCCCTCGGCGTCCAACGGTGTCCCACGGCGTCCAACGATGTCCAACGTTTGAGGCGTCGTATCCGTGATAGTTGTAGCGACGAGTGGTTGTCGGTAACGCTGGTTGGGCCTGGTCCAGCGGGTAGTTGTCGGCTGAGGGCTGTAGATGTCGCTGCTGATTTTTCTTCTATTTTCTTGTGCACGGAAATAAAATCGGACTACGGGCGCCGGGAATCGAACCCGGGTCCCGAACGTTCGAAACCTAAGACGCTAACAACTGCGCCACGTGTCCGCTCTATGGTTAGAGCCGAGTGGCGGTATTTGACTTGTCGAGTGCCGCTACAGTACGCCCGTATATACTTGAACGTCCGTATACTTGAACGTCCGTATATGAACGTCGTAACTTGGACGTCCGTATACTTGAGTCCGTATACTCGAACGTCCGTATACTTGGACTCCGTAGACGTCCGTTACGGACGTCCGTATACTGAACGTCCGTATACTTGGACGTCCGTATACTTGGACGTCCGTATACGAACGTCCGTATACTGGACGTCCGTATACTTGGACGTCCGTATACTTGGACGTCCGTATACTTGGACGTCCGTATACCGGACGTCCGGATATATGCTTGAACGTACGTCCGTATACTTGGACGTCCGTGTATATGCTTGAACGTACGTCCGTATACTGGACGTCCGTGTATTCTTGCACGTACGCGTATACTGGACGTCCGTATATATGACGTACGTCCGTATACTTGACGTCCGTATTGAACGTACGTCCGTATACTTGGACGTCCGTGTATATGCTTGAACGTACGTCCGTATACTTGGACGTCTGTATATATGCTTAAACGTAGCGCGTATACTTGGACGTCCGTATATCTTGAAGTACGTCCGTATATTGAACGTCCGTATACCTTGAACGTCCGTATACCGGACGTCCGTATACTTGGACGTCCGTATACTTGGACGTCCGTATACTTGGACGTCCGTACGGACGTCCGTATACTTGGACGTCCGTATACTTGGACGTCCGTATATGGACGTCCGTATACTTGGACGTCCGTATACTTGAACGTCCGTATACTTGGACGTCCGATGGACGTCCGTATACTTGGACGTCCGTATACTTGGACGTCCGGATATATGCTTGAACGTACTGAGGCGTCGTATCCGTGATAGTTGTAGCGATGAGTGTGTGGTAGTCGGTACGCTCTGGTTGGGCCTGGGTCCAGCGGGTAGTTGTCGGCTGAGGGCTGTAGATGTCGCTGCTGATTTTTCTTCTATTTTCTTGTCCGTGGAAATAAAATCGGACTACGGGCGCCGGGAATCGAACCCGGGTCCCGAACGTTCGAAACCTAAGACGCTAACAACTGCGCCACGTGTCCGCTCTATGGTTAGAGCCGAGTGGCGGTATTTGACTCGTCGAGTGCCGCTACAATACTCCCTTACCAGTGATAACGATATAATCTTAGTGAGGTAAGGCGTCAGCCGATTGTTGTCGAGCCTGTGATGTTTTGCGCAAAGTCTTCGATGTGGCCGTGGGGATACTGTCGATACGGTGCGGGAGCGTTCCGCGCGTTCGGTCGTGGGCCTCTGTTCCTCTTTTTTTGTATGACGTGCTGGTGTGATGCCCATGAACTTTTTGCGATGGCTACATCACTCCTGGCTTGGTCATCGTTTCGTATCCAGTCGCGTGCATGCGTGAGTCGGGGGTGAGGCGTCGTATCCAGTCACCTGCATGCGTGAGTCGGCGGTGAGGCGTCGTATCTAGTCACCTGCGTGCGTGAGTCGGCGGTGAGGCGTCGAGTTTCGCTGAAGGAAGGGCCGTTCGTGCTCGTCGTAGCGGCAGGTCCAGATTGCCACAGTCTTAGATTGACGATGATGGAAGGCTCGTAGCGCTATCACGGTCGCACCTCTTGTCGTTGTCGATCACGTCGGGGTCACCAGTTTGAGGTGCTGTTAGTATGTGTTGTCCGTGATAGTTGTAGCGATGAGTGTGTGGTAGTCGGTACGCTCTGGTTGGGCCTGGTCCAGAGGGTAGTTGTCGGCTGGAGGCTGTAGATGTCACTGCTGTTTTTTCTTCTATTTTCTTGTGCCCGAAATAAAATCGGACTACGGGCGCCGGGAATCGAACCCGGGTCCCGAACGTTCGAAACCTAAGACGCTAACAACTGCGCCACGTGTCCGCTCTATGGTTAGAGCCGAGTGGCGGTATTTGACTCGTCGAGTGCCGCTACAATACTCCCTTACCAGTGATAACTATATAATCTTAGTGAGGTAAGGCGTCAGCCGATTGTTGTCGAGCCTGTGATGTTTTGCGCAAAGTCTTCGATGTGGCCGTGGGGATACTGTCGATACGGTGCGGGAGCGTTCCGCGTTCGGTCGTGGGCCTCTGTTCCTCTTTTTTTTTTAGTATGACGTGCTGGTGTGATGCCCATGAACTTTTTGCGATGGCTACATCACTCCTGGCTTGGTCATCGTTTCGTATCCAGTCGCGTGCATGCGTGAGTCGGGGGTGAGGCGTCGTATCCAGTCACCTGCATGCGTGAGTCGGCGGTGAGGCGTCGTATCTAGTCACCTGCGTGCGTGAGTCGGCGGTGAGGCGTCGAGTTTCGCTGAAGGAAGGGCCGTTCGTGTTCGTCGTAGCGGCAGGTCCAGATTGCCACAGTCTTAGATTGACGATGATGGAAGGCTCGTAGCGCTATCACGGTCGCACCTCTTGTCGTTGTCGATCACGTCGGGGTCACCAGTTTGAGGTGCTGTTAGTATGTGTTGTCCGTGATAGTTGTAGCGATGAGTGTGTGGTAGTCGGTACGCTCTGGTTGGGCCTGGTCCAGAGGGTAGTTGTCGGCTGGAGGCTGTAGATGTCACTGCTGTTTTTTCTTCTATTTTCTTGTGCCCGAAATAAAATCGGACTACGGGCGCCGGGAATCGAACCCGGGTCCCGAACGTTCGAAACCTAAGACGCTAACAACTGCGCCACGTGTCCGCTCTATGGTTAGAGCCGAGTGGCGGTATTTGACTCGTCGAGTGCCGCTACAAATATAATGATAAAGCGTGACAGATTATTTAGTGATAAACAATGACAACTTGTTCGTTCGACTTAGCGGCTTAGCGGCTTCATTCATCCGACCCACCACCCGACGGCTGCTCTTTGAATCTTCCACGGGGATTGCTTTGACCTCAGATTATTTCTTGGACTTCTCGGGGAGACGACCCCCACTACGCTCGGATCACGCTACCGTTCGCGCATATGATCACGTATGCCGCATTCTTTTGAAACAACAGACCGAAATCGACGTTTCTGGAAGTCGCTGCTTGCCGGAAACTATGCGCTCGTCGATACATTGTATGCCCCTCGTCGAGCGGATAAGGCGATCCGTCTGCGACATTGTAGGACTGCGAGCCACAGGGAGAAACGCGACCCAGACTAATGCCTCGCAACGTAGCAAAGTGTACACCCCACCCTCTTTCTAGACAATACATGAATGAATAATTAAGTTTAAAGCGCACGCAAGCATCCGGTGTCCAACGGTGTCAAGGGTGTCCAGCGGTGTCCCACGGTGCAGTCCAGTCTAGATCGACCAAAATTCTCTTAGAGGCTTTTGGTGATCCAAACTGGACTGTTGCGTAGTTCTTCGCTTGGTATCGTTTTCCAAAGATTAATCAACTGATTAATTTTTTTGGAAAACGATGCCATTACCAGGTCTCACCACGAGGAGGTGACTACGCAAGAGACCCGCCCATGGGTTATTTAACATTTAACATCGCTCTCGACATTCAACCTATTGGCAGAATGTCGAGTTCTGACTCTACTTGACCATGGGCCTGCGTAAAGAGATAGTTGTTTCGTAGCCTAACTGCGAAACAAATATTTCCAACGCAGCGTTTACATGAATCTTTACAAACGAAGAACAACATACATAACGCAACATCTATCTCCCACACAACGATTACATCAATCAGTACAAATATCTTACAATAATTCGCATCCCTACTGGCAGCAATCGGTATCAAAGACACATTTATCTAACTTGGAACGAATGAAAGAAAATGAAGCTAACGAACGGACTAACAAACGTACGCGACGTAGCCCCGTACAAGAGATAACCCCAAGGTTCAGTAGAAAGCCCAAGAATTGACCGTAACTCGATTCCCGTCTCGCCGTTTGAAACTTACACGAGTCGCGGTCGATGGCGCCGTCCGATGATGCCAGTGATCCACTGGTGATCCAGCCGTGGATCCAGCACATAGGCCGGCAACTTAACACACTTCAACTGAACAAGTGGAACCCGGGGAGGGACCGATGAACAGGATTACGAAGGCATGGCCCCAACTGAACAGTGGGGTCCACCCCCGCGGGGCCGAACAGGATTACGGAGGACGTGAAATTGCAGGTCTCTGACCGAGTACCGAAGTACCAATCGGACAGGAGTGCAGATCCACGACTGAATCCCCAACAGATTCGCAAGCATCACTGGCGCGACGACAGCTTCCGCGATCCGATGCGAACGTCGAGCAGTCGTCGAGCAGTCACTAAGACTGAGGTGTCCTTGGGCCGTCATGCGAATTCAAAGAGTTACCTAGTGCACGTTGACCCGCATGCACCCGAAATAGGCACAGGCGAGTATGTCACGCGATAATTTGAAACAATTGAGCGATCGCGAACTGACAAATCGCGGTTACAACTTTTCAGGTATAGTAAGCAAGGAAATGAAGGAAAACGAAATCTTTATTTTTCGTTCTAAGATGGATAAGTATCGTTGTACCGAATGGGCTCACAATGCACTTAACATAGATATCTATCTTACGATTAAGTAAGGCTAAAACGCACGCATTCTACGGTGTCCAACGGTGTCCTACTGTGTCCCACGTTGTCCCAAGGTGTCCCAAGGTGTCCCACGATATCCCACGATGTCCAACGTAGTCCAACGTTGTCCCTCGGTGTCCAGCGTTGTCCCACGATGTCCAACGGTGTCCCACGATGTCCAACGGTGTCCCACGATGTCCCACGGCGTCCAACGGCGTCCAACGGCGTCCAACGTTGTCCCACGATGTCCAACGTCGTCCAACGGTGTCCCTCGGCGTCCAACGGTGTCCAACGACGTCCAACGTTGTCCAACGTTGTCCCTCGGTGTCCAACGTTGTCCCACGGTATAGCCCAGTCTGGATCATCCAAAATTCTTTTCGCGGCATTTGGAGATCCACACTGGACCAACGGTGTCCCACGGCGTCCAACGATGTCCAACGTTGTCCCTTGGTGTCCAACGTTGTCCCACGGTGTAGCCCAGTTGGATCATCTAAAATTCTTTTCGAGGCATTTGGAGACCACACTGGACCGACAGTGTCTCCCTCGGCGTCAACGTTACGTGATACCCGGTAGCCAGCAACATTCAACGTTGGACACGTGGGAACATGAACTGGTTCAGACACTCAGGCATCCCATCGGTCGGTGGATCTCCAAAGCCTCGAAAAAGAGCCAGGCGTGTTGATCCCGAACTGAGCACACCGTGGAGACAACGTTGGACGCCAGCGAGATGGCATCTTGAACAATGGTTACGGTGCAGTGTGGATCTCAAGCTCTGCGCTTTGATCGAACTGGAACTGCCGACAAACAACGTTTTCCGAACAACGTTGGTGGCGTTGGTTCGTTGAATTTCAGATATGGACAACAGATTGGGCGCCGTTGAACGCCGTGGGGTATCGTGGAACCGTTGAACATCGCATGGACACCGTTGAACATCATGGAAGTTAACGCTGGACGGTTTAACGTTAGTTTCGTTACGAACTCGATGAAATTATTGTGGACACTGCTAAAGTTTTGATGGTTCCCGCCGTTGAACACCGTAAAGATGCGTGCGTTTGCTTGCTTAATCGTGAATGGTATCTATGTTAGTGCATTGTCGGCCATTCGTACTGGCGCAATACTTATCCGTCTTAGAAACGGGCTGTTTTCCTTCGACTCACGCTACTACCTGAAAGGTTAGCAACCGCGGTATCGGTTCGCGATATCGCTAATTGTTTTTCAAACATCGCGTGTTTATACTCGCTATTATTTCAGGTGCATCGCATCAACGTCCACAACAATTCATGACGACTGCGTTCAGTCTTAGTAACTGCTTTCGTACGTTCGCTCGTCGCGTCGGTCTACGCTCCTGTACTTCGGCGAAACACTGCGTTTCCGCATCCTCGGCCCGTGCCCACTGGATGCCTTCGCTATCGGTCCTCCCGAGTTCCACTGTTCGGGGCAATTGTGTTATACGAATGAATCACTGGCGGACGGCGACACGACTCATGTGGCGTTGCAATCAATTGCTGGGCTACGAACGCGGAACCTCTTTGTGCGAACTTACATCGCATGCGCGACTGGTCGTTCATTCGTTCAGAAGACGGGCTAAATGTGATGGCACCGATTGCCTGTGGGCTGCGGTATTAACAGACGGTAACACGATGACAATCGTTATTGTGTTACGTTATGAACTGGTCATGTAACACTGCGTTAATTTGTTTCCACGGTTGAAGCTACAGGCACAACATCTCTTTACGCAGGCCCATGGTCGAAGTAAGTCAGAAACTCGACATTCTGCCAATAGGTGAATGTCGACTGTCAGCAAATAACAGCAGGCGAATTTCGCGTAGTCACCTCGTAGTGAACACAATATTAGCATCGTTTTCCCGAAAAGTGAAATCGGTGATTAATCTTTGGAAAAACGATACCAAGCAACACGCAACAGTCGGTTTGGGTCACGAAAGCGCAAACTTTGATCGTTACCGTGAATTTCATATTACCTGGACCGAACGCAGATAACGCTTCACGCAATTGACCATTCATGTATTTTCGAAAGGGTGAAATCACGCTTTGCCCATTGCGAACGTCGCCAGCTCACTGATCACAATGAACGGATCACTGTCCACTTTCGACGAGGCACCGACGACGCAATTCCGGCGGCGGCGACTTTCCGAACGTCGATTTCAGTCGACTCAGAATGCGGCATACTGATCGCCGCCAGAACGGCGTGATCCGAGGCGTAGTCCGTCTCCCCGAAGAAATGAACGAGGTCATATCCCCGGAAAATTCAGAAACGGCCGTCGGTGGATCAGCCGCTAAACCGCCAGAATCATCATCGCTAAATAATCTGTCACGCTTTAGCGGCCAGCGACTCATTTGAAGTCAAACTCACCGCCACTCGGCTCTGGCTTCATAGAGCGAGCACGTATTCGAACATTAGCGTCTTGGAACTCGGCCGATTCACGTCGAGCACTATTTCGACTGAAAAGAGCAGAAAAACATTGTCACGGCCTCCGGCCGACACCGCGACCGAGCTTAACCAGAAGCGTGCCATTACAAATATATCGCGACAGCACCATTATTGTCTCGTGGCGACAGAGGTAAATGACGGCATCATCGTCAATCAGACAATAGTTACTGCCCGACGAGCGGCATAACGCTTCACCACCGACTCTGAAAAACCGACTTTTCACCACCGACTCACATGCCCAGTGACAGTCTGACGACTGCGCACTGTGCAGTGTTCAAGCCAGGAGTGATAGCCAGCCATCCTCAAAAGGTTCATGGACATCGCACCAGCGCGTCATACTAAAAAAGAGGAACGAAGGCCGCCGGGCGTTTCCACACCGCTGTCGACTGCCCACATCGAGGCACATAAAACTATCACGAAACTCAACGGCGACGCCTCGCTAGACGCCTGGTTATCGCCTGGCTGAAGCTGTGCTGGCGGCACTCGGCTGGTCAAATACGCCGCTCGGCTCTACACCGAGCGAGACGTAATCGGTGTCTTGAAATTTCGGCATTCGAGACGGACCGCCAGTCGGTACATTTCGAGCACAGAAAAAATAAAGCAACATTGACATCATTCACGCTTACCGCAGACCGAGTATGCCGACACCGCACTCATCGCCACAGCATATGCGGACAGCATGCCCAACAGCACTCAAACTGTTGACGACATGCATTGGCGTGGTGCGACGTGACAACGCTACGAAGCGCTTCCATCCAATCTGGAGCTGTGGCAATCTGAACCACTACGCGAACGAGCACGAACGGCACTCACTGCCGCCGACTCACACGTAAAGTGAGCGGTTGACTCACGCATACACGATGAATACCGAAGCTGATGACAGCCGAATATCGCAAGATTCGTGATCACCAGCGTCGCCAAAGGGCCCGCGACGAGCGAACACTTCCACATTAATACGGCCCATCAGGCTTTATAGTATCACGAGCTCATTGTATCGGCATACACTAGATTATATGGGTATCACTGATAGCGGCACTCATTTGGTCCAAATACCGCCATAAATATAGAGCGAACATGTTAGCAGGTTTCGAGCATTCGAACCCGAGTTCGGTTCCCGGCACCCGCTCGATCGACACTGGCCGCGAGACGAAAAAATGAAGAAAAATCAGCAGCGTACAGCCCTCGGCGACTGGCGACTTTCCGAGCTGGCTGGAAGCGTACCATTACCACACTCATCGCTACAACATCACCCAGTACATCATTACATTCAAATATCCCGGACGTCGAAATGTTCGAAGTATACGGACGTCCAGACGTCGAAATATACGGACGTTAATACGAGACATCCCGAAACCACAGTTTGTCAGCGAGATCAGCCTACATCCCGAGTAATACCGGACATCATGCCGACGTCAGAAGTATACGGACGTTAATGCGACGTCGAAGCCAGACGTCGAAACATACCGTTGAAAGTACTACGGTTCAACACGGACGTCCCGAAATACACGCGTACGTTAAGCGTCAACTCTGGACGTACGTTCCAGCTATACACGGACGTCGAAATATGCGGACGTACGTTCAACGCCTACGGACGATCGGTATACGGACACGTTGACATACCGGCGTCGGGCAATACACGCCTTACGGCTCTGGCGCCTGCGTCCGGACGGCGAAAGCATACACGGACTTTGAAATACGGACATGCGTTAATATATCCGGACGTCAGCTACGGACGTCACGGACGTCCAGCCTGGACGTCGAAGTGCGGACGTCAAATACCTACGGAACGTTAGCTGCGGACGTCCCCTTTTGAACACGTCCGTTATTACGGACGTCGGACGTCAGAGGCCACGGACGTCAATATACGGACGTTATATACGAACGATCTACGAGACGTCGAAACATACAGTTCCAGCTACGGGCGTACTGGCGGCGCTCGACGGTAAATACCGCCACTCGGCAGAGCGAGCACGTGGCGCAATTGACAGGTTTCGACGTTTCGGGAGATTCGTCCCGGCACCCGTAGTCCGGCCATTTCCGTGCCTGAAATGAAAAATCAGCAGCATCCCTCGGCCGGCAACCCACGAAACCAGCGTTACCGGCAACCACCGTCGCTATCACGAATACGGCACTCCGACCGGACGAACGCCGTGGGGTACCGTTGAACGGTACCGTCGATTGTGGATCTCCCAAATAACAGCTGAATATCAACAGCGTTCGACACCGGCGTTGGTCGTTGAACAAAGTCACCGATTGGTGGCAACACCGTGGTGAACGCAAATATTCACCGTTGATCCAGCGTGGATCTTAAATGCCACCGCATTGAACAATTTACGTGGGGTGAACACCGAACGGCGTTGAACACCGTTGAACGCCGAACGCCGGTCCAATGGATACTCCGCAAAACACAATAGTTCACACTGCATGAATTCGTGTTTATAACAACGTTGGTCGTCGTTGGTTTACAAATTGAATTTTCAAAAGGTTTTAACAGAACGCCGTGAAGATACCGTCGGTCCAGTATTGGATCAAACATGCCGCGAGCACGAATGATCCAGACTGAACTTCGCAGTATTGACTTCTGGCATTGGTCATCGTTGAACACCGTTGAACGCCAAAATTGGTGCCGTTTAAATGAAGATTTCGATGTGGTCTCCAGCACGAACACACCGTGTAACGTGGTTTCGGTGGCACACGTTGAACGTCGTTGAACGACTGGTATCGACCAGACACTTTCGAATTTACCGTGGACGGCGTTGAACATGTGGTTTGGGCCGGATAATAAATCGTTGGTTGCCGTTGGTGCCGTGGACAACGTTCTCAGAGCCTCGAAAATTTTGAACCGATCCGAACTGGGCTTTACACTCAGCACGCCTGAATACCTTCCGGCGTGAACGCCCGCCCTGCTGACGCATAAGAAACGCTGACCCCCGGCTGGCAAACGATGCTGAAGGAATACGAATACGGGCCGTCGCCTCTTTCTACGGTATGCTGCGAACGGCGAAAGGAAGAAAAATACCACGGCGATGAAGGATGGCGGTGTTGGCCAAACCGCCCGCCACCGCAACGAACTATGACCAGAAGAAATGACGGCGCCCAGAACTAACGCCTAGCAATGGCGGCTTCAGGCACAAAACGCGGAAAGAAGATGCGGCGATAAGAAGATTTCCTGAGGCACTGTCTACGCAGACTGGTCATCGTGGAAGTTTTTAATCGTGGAAGTCCATTTATACTGCTTTGTCACGATGACCGGCAGCGGTATCCATGAGATTTCTCCGCGGCAAAAACTGAACTACCGTCGGTTTTAACGTTGAACGTCGTTGAACACAGTGGCGGTGGTACGTTGAACGCTGCGTCGCCCGGAAATGCCTCAGCGGATATCGAACTGGTACCGATGAGTTTCGTTGGTGCCGGACGTTCCAGTGTGGATCTCCAGTACGCGAAAATTTTGAATGATCCCGGGCTGGACACCGTGGCATCGTTGAACACAGAACGGCGACCGGATTGAACACCGGCATCGTTGAACGCCAGCCGTTGAACGACGCTGGCCGTCGTGTGGCGGACGGACATCTTTCGCTACCGTTGAACGACGTTGAACATCGTGGACTACACGGCGACCAGATCGTGGATTTAACGTTGAACGCCGGTTTAACGTTGAACGGCGTTGAACGGCGTTGAACATCGTCTTTGGAAGTTTTAACATCGGACTGCAATGAGATTTTTACCAGATTGAACACTGGTTCACAAATGCGTGCGTTGTATGTTAGTGCGTGTGACGTCGTACGGCGATGCTTATCCATCTTGGGGCGAAGGTAAAGATTTTGTTTCCCGCCGATTTCCTTCGCTTACTACTACCTGAAAAGTACAGCCGCATTTTGTCGGTTCGCGATCGCTTTCGGTAACAACATTCCTGCGCAAATGGTAGCCAGCCAGTCGGCTAACCATTTTCTTTCGTTTAAACTGAACCATCTTCGATATACCGAATATACCAGCAGAAGGCATTGACGTACGATATTGCTGCTCGACCTTATTGACCAAATGTTGCGTTAATATATGTTGTTTTAAGTTGTGAAAAATTTATGTAGCGCTGCGTCGAGAAGACCTGTGTTTCACGGCAAACTACGAAGGCTTAACATCGCCTTCATAGTAAGAATCGAAACTCGACATTCTTATATATTAAACAGCTTTCATGGCTCTCACTCAGTCACAAATATATTGGCGTTTAACCGGTATTCGTTTTCCAAGGTGCTGATCGGCTGATTAATTTTGGAAGGCAAGCAAGAACTACGCGCCAGTCGGTTTGGATGTAAAGCCTCGAAAATTTGGATGTGATCTGAACTGGACACGGTTTATCGTTGGACACCGTTGAACGGTGAGGACGCAGTGGACACCGACAGTTAACGATACGCCACGATTGGTTTAACGTGGGATGCGTACGTTATGTTGGCCTGTTGCGATTATGACGCTCTTTCAACGTTACGCCAGCGACCCACGACTATTCGCAGCGAGGGTATATGCAACCCGCGCCAACGCAACGTTATGGCACAAAAAAGAAACCACATAACAAACAGAAAAAAAAAAAGAAGGCCAAAAAACAATAAACTAATATATAAACGTTAAAAGAAAACAAACATAATGTACCTAAAACGTTATACGGTACAACGTAATACTATAAAAAGAGTACTTTGTGAAATACCACAAACGTTATACGTCTAACTAATCTATATAAAAGTTATACTATTAAACACTAACTAAAACGTAACCTAAACTATCTATATAACGTTATACGTATATCGTAATACCAAAACGGTACTTAAACTATAATATATAACGTTAAGAACCATAACCAAACGTTATACGTTATATCGTAATACCATATAACGGGTATACGTTATATCGTAATACCATATAACGTTGTACTTATCGTAATACCATATAACATGAACGTACCACGTAATAATATATAACGTTATAGGATATATCACAATACTATATAACATTATACGTTATAACAGCCGTACTATATAACGTTATACGTTATATCGTATCCTATATAACGTTGTACGTTATATCAGCCAATACCATATAACGCAGCGCGTTTATAACGTAATACTATATATAACGTTGCGTTATATCGTAATAATATATAACTATATACGTTATAACGTAATGCTATATAACGCTATACGTTATAACGTAATAGTATATAACGAAATAAGATATATCGCACCTATTATATAACGTTATGCCATATAACGTAATACTATCATAGAACGTTATAAGATTTTTAAGTAATACTATATGACGTTATACGTTATAACGTAATACTATATAACTATTCATACGATACTGTATACTGTCATTACGTTATAACGTAATACTATATAACGTTATACATTATAACGTATTGCTATAATACTTTATACGTTATAAAAACTGATACTATATAACGTTATGCATTTATAACTAATAATACTATGTGACGTTATATGTTATAATGTATAGGCTTTGTACGTTGCAGCGTACTGTAGCGTCATGATATATCCTATTACTATATAACTTTATACGTTATAACGTAATACTATATAAGGCTATACGTTATAACGTAATGGTATATAACGAAATCCGTTATATCGCACTATTATATAACGTTATGCCATATAACGTAATACTATAGAGGCGTTATAAGATTTTAAGTAATACTATATTGAGCGTTATACGACATAGCCGTAATACTATATATATCGTCATGGGATATAACGTAATACTATATAGACGTTACATATGTTATAACCTACTATAGCCGGCTTTGTACGTTATAACGTAATACTATATAACGTTATACGTTATAGCGTAAATATATAACCTCATAAGGAATATCGTAATGCTATGTAACGTTATATGTTATAACGTAATGCAACAGCGTACGCTAGTATCCCACCACATTTAGCGTTGTTAACGGTGTCCAACGGCATCCAGCGAACATCAAGGTTGTCAACGTTGTCCCTCGGTGTTCCACGGTGTCGGTGTCCCACCGTGTCCCACGTAACCAGCGGTGATAAACGTGTCCCACATTACAGTCCAGTCTAGATCATCCAAAATTCTTTTCACGGCTTTTGGTGACCCAAACTGGACTGGTGCGTAGTTCTTAGCTTGGTATCGTTTTCCAAAAATTAATCAGTTGATTAAAATTTTGGAAAACGATACAATGATCTCACCACACGGAAGTGACTACATGAAAGACCCTGTGATTGTTTAATATTATGCATCGCTCTCGACGTTCAACTATTGGCGGTCTTAAAGTTCTGACTCTACTTGACCATGGGCCTACGTAAAGGGATGAATTGTTTCGTAGCCTTACCTTGAGCGCACGCCATCTCAACGCAGCGCTTACATAAATCTTCACAAACTTAAAACAACGCATACATAACACCGGCATCTATCTCCCTGATTACATCAGGCAGTACAAATATCGTACAATTCGTAGCCCTACTGGTAGCATTCGGTATCGAGACACATTTATCAGCGAAACGAAGAAAAAATGAAGCTACTGACACTGTATATTTCTTGTCTTGCGCAGGAGAGTAAGTCACACGAAAATTTGAAGCAATGAAACGATCGCGAACTGACAAATCGCGGTTAAAATTTTTCAGGGTATATGCAGGAAGGAAATCAGGAAACAAAATCAGCATTTTCGTTCACAAGATGGATGAAATATCGTTATACCGAATGGGGCTCTAATGCACTTAACATGATATCTATCTTACGATTAAGTAAGGCTAAAACGCACGCATTCTACGGTGTCCAACGGTGTCCAACGGTAGTTACAGCGTCCCACGTTGTCCCAAAGTGTACGATGTCCAACGTTGTCCAACGTTAGTCTGGATCATCCAAAATTCTTTTCGAGGCATTTGAAGTCCACACTGGGCCGGCGACCGTCCCCGCGGCGTCCAACTCCAACGAGGTGTCCTCGGCGTCAACTGGCGTCCAACGTTATCCCTCGGGGTAACCAACGTTGTCCCACGGCGTAGGATGAGTACTTTTGTACGTGGAATCCTGCGGAACGCCGCTGCTGTATCGCGTGACAGCAGGTAGTGTCGGACTCCTACCGACTAAAACTCCCCACGATGACCAACTCATGCGTGTGACAGGGGTGGGCTCTTATGGTGTAATTCAATTTACTTTCTCACGTTCTCTTGTTCGAGCCGGCTATTGAGGCGTTGGGGGGGGTTCGTTGCCCCTAGCGCTGTCACTTCTTCTGGTCATAGTCCGTTGGGGTGGTGGCGGGACGGCTCTGGGTCGTCTGACTGCCATCCTTCTCCATCGTCTTATCCTGCAGGGGTGAGAGTTTTTCTTTCTCCCTTTCCGCTCGCTCCTTCGCAAAGCACCAACTCGCTCGCAGAAGAGGCGGACGGCCTCCGTATTCCTGCAGTGACCCTCTCAGCATCGCTTCTACAGTCACTGGGGGGGGTCCGCTTTTCTCCTATGGCGTGCCGCGAAGGGTGTAGCGGGGCAGCTCCCACGCCGGACAGGCTCCAGGGTGTGCTGAGGTATGCCAGTCTGGATCATCCAAAATTCTTTTCGAGGCATTTGGAGATCCACACTGGACCAACGGTGATCCCACGGCTAACGCTCCAAATTCCTAATATCCAATGTTGTCCCACGACGTCCAACGCGGCAGTCAACGGTGTCCCACACGGTGCTCGAGCCAACGATGTCAACGTTTCCCTGGTAAATCCCACGTTGTCCCACGGTGCAGTCCAGTCTGGATCATCCAAAATTCTTTTCGCGGCATATTGGAGATCCACATTGGACCAACGGTTAATTTGTCCTTACGGTCCAGCGGTATCCCCTCGGCGTCCAACGGTGTCCGCGTCAACGATGACCAACGTTATTCAACGGTGTCACACGTTATCCTGATGGTGCAGTCCAGTCTGGATCATCCAAAATTCTTTTGGCATTTGGAGATCCTACACTGAACCACGCAGTCCATCAGCTGCGTAGGTATCCCTGGTCCAACGGTGTCCAAGAGACCAAGT
>JAFJHM010000139.1:0-40879 GCA_019201815.1 Bombus balteatus
AAACACTATTTTAAAGTTATGATAAATGTTCATACGAAAGTAAATATGTATTAGACTCAAAGTTCGTTTTAAAAAACAAATACCGCAAGATTTTCAAGCTATTTGTTGATCATTTCTATAACTCTACTAAATGTTGCGTCTTTAAACAAGGTCCAATGATCATGGCACTGACGAAGATAAATGTTCTGCGAGATTGTTGCGTGCACAACGCTAGACCATGCACTTTTGTCTCTACGACAAAAGACACTATGTCTTTAATTTTAATTATAACGTTTTTTATAAATTGTTGAAATGCATCTTGCAACAACTGGCTTGTTCACTAGACATTACTCCTTCGGATTATTACCCGTTCGGTTCGATAGAACACGTCATATCCAATATATCTATCTCCAATTAGCGAATGAGACAGAAAAATGACTTGACGATTAGATTTTTGCGTGACGGAATTCATCACTTGCTTGATAGATGATTGAAAGTAAGTACGATAGAAGGCAATATTTTGATCGAATAACTTTCTGTACATTCTGTTAGATAGGCCTATAGTTTCACTGAAAAATTTCGATTATTCATTTATACGTTTGATAATACTTTCTTTTTCTTTCTTTTTTTTCTTTCCTCTTTTTTCATTCCTTTTTTTCTTTCCTTTTTTTTTTTTTTTTTTTTTTTTTTTTTCTTTAGAATTAAACATCGATCATGTACTGATACAATAAAGTGGAAGAATTGACGAATAGTCGAGTTGATTTTACTTTAATATTTTGATTTAGTTTGATTAATTCTGGATTGTTCTGGTCGTAATGTTAAAAATGCGATCCACGAGAAATTGAAAATCATCTCTGAAAAAAAACTTTCCCTTTTCGAATTTGCAATGGTTACTTTTGTATCGCTCGAATAAACGAAATTAATATATTTACCCACAAAAAGATAATTTTCCGAGAAGGACAGAAAGGAAGGAAGCGTAGCGTATCCCCCTTAACCTTTCGAAAGAATCATACATTTCCATGTGTTTCAGAGAAACATGCACTACCCCATTCACTAAAAAATTAAAAGACGGTCCGAGAAACATATTTATCATGGAACGGGAAAAATTGGTAAAAACGATAGAAAGAGAGAATGGGATTTGGCGTCACCTGTGGCCGCGGTCGTGGCCGGCGGTTGCCGCGCTCGCCGCTGCACCGATGTCGCGCAACGTGGAATTTAGGCTGGAATTCAGGCTGGAATTCAGGCTCGATCCAAGAGCGGCGTTCAACGAGGTCCTGCGCAATGCACCAGGGTCGCGTCGCCTACCGCCATGGCCGTGCTCGAGCCTAACAACAGGCCCAGTCAGATGTATTCCCCTTACGACGACGCGATTAGGTTCGTCGTACACCTATCGTTAATCTGTTATTGCACGGCTGTCGTTGTATATCATAACATGACATGTTCGATGCTTGTCACGCGATGCATCGGTAAAACGAATCGCGAATAGAATCGAAATATTTCGGATAATTTGGTTGTTCCCTTCGTTCGATTCCCTTTTGAAAAGATCGAGCGATAAGAATATTATTATTCAATGTAATTATTAATTACTGGAGATGAAAGTTGGATTCTATACGACAATACTGCGCGCAAGCGATCTTGGTCGAATCGGCATAAGCGTTCTCCAACGATAACAAGACCTGGATTTCACCCGAAGAAGGTGCTGCTTTTAATTTGCTAGGACTGGAATGGTATCCTCTAATACGAATTACTTCCGAAAGAGCAAACGATCAACAGTGAAAAAGATTCCACCTAATTCGAAAAACTTAAACTAAAAACTTAACTCACAAAACATGCTGAAGTGGTGAACAGAACAGACGTGGCGTCGTGTTCCACCGCGATAACGCGAGATCACACGTTTATTTTTAGCAGTGCGAACGAAACTTCTAGAGTTCGATTGGGATGTTTTAGCACGTCCTCCATACTCTCCAGATCTTGTACCATCCGACTATTATTTGTTTCTCTTCCTAAAGAATTTTCTCCGCAATAGAAAATTCCAATCAGTAAACGAAGTGAAAAACGGCCTCGAAGAATATTTGAAAAGTAAGCCGAGAGAATATTGGAAAAATGGCATTATCAGATTGCCCGAGAGACGGCAAAAGATGGTAGAAGAGAAATGATCATACATTATTTAAGAAAGGTAGGAAATATATGTTTTATACTTACCTCCTATTTAAAAAAACGAAATGAACTTTCCTAATAATTACGTATTATATTATTCTAAAATTATACTTTCTAATGAAATTATTTTATAATTGCAGCATTCTCTATACTGTATTGCACATATATTTTATAGATATAATGTATCTCATATATCTGAGGCATCTAATAAACAAAGCTAGGAGCAAAACTCACTTTTGTTTGAACATGTCTATTCTCCGACAAAAGATAACCCACCAAAGAACTTTTGCTCTCTTTTTTTTTTTAGCATCTAGGTTTTTTTAGCAACTATCGTTTCCGTAAGGTGTCTGACACCTCCGGATTGGGCGTATAAACTTCCTGGATCGACCAACCTTCCGTTTCTTCGACGCTGAACTAGAACTCGCGATAGTAGGTGCTGGGGATGATGTATCATACTCAAGTTGCATACATTTGTCAGAGATCTGATGACATTTATTAGAAAAAGATTCTTTATTTGTACACATGTGTTATAGTCCCCTCAACTTCTTGTATTTAATATTAGGACATCCCATAAGTTCGTGCCGACGTTTGTACTTTATACATTTCATGTGTCGATTTATAAACATACGGCGATAAGGGGGGACCAGAAAAATGGAAAAAAGTTGTACAACGAGAGGGGGATTACATTTTTTCATGAAACTGAAAGGTATGTAAACAATCTTAACATATATAATATAACATATATATAGGGAGATCCCCCCCACTTTAAAATACATTGCTGCATGACCGATCGGGGAGATGTCCCATTTTGAGCTTGGCAACGTGTTCTTTTTTTCTTTATTAACCAATTTAGTGGTGCTGAACTGTGACTGATACATTTCAATTATGAGATATTCGTTCCTACTAATCTTAATGTTTAATTGTCATAAAAATATTCGAAATTTTAAAATTAATGAAATTAATAAAACATATCACATAAATGAAATATATCAATAAGGATCTTAATTATCATGACAATATAATTAATATATATATATGATATATTATATTATGTTTTTATATATATATATATATCTATTAAAATTTATATATAATACATTATAACTATTTTTAATTCGGGCATTACAGATAAGTAACTTTTCGTCATTATCCTTTGTCATTAAAATAAATCTTTTTTCATTTTCTTATATTCTTCTTAACAATGTCTCGCGTTATTAATTTGGTATCTTAAAATAACTATCTTATCTTAAAATAACAGAATTGCCCTCGCTTATAAAATTTTGAATTATAATTACAGATATAAGCTATTAAAGTTTTATTAGTTGTAATTAATTATTAGTCTACTTCTGTTTTCTCTGGTGTTTCCTTTTTTTTGCGCTTTTCTCCTCTTTTCGTCCTCTTGTGGCAATTTGTTTGATAATACTTGGTATACTATCCAGTAATTTGATGTGGCTGCTTTGTTCACCCAATTTTACCAAATTCACATTGGCATAGCTAGGACAGCTGAAGCTAATGGCTGAGGAGCTCCATCGGACGATTGCGATGGAGATTTGTGCGGTGAAGACGTCGATTCTAACGTCTAACGTCTAACGTCTAACGTGGGCATGTGAGGAGACCGTGGTCGGAACTGTAAACATAATTAATCGTGTTTTATGAATCATTCTTACGGCAACTCAATGATTTTCTATTAAAATTTTAATCGAGGTTTTTTTCCAATTAAATTATTCAAGATATCTTGCAGTAAGAAAACTATTCTGCATTTTATATTTTTATAAACTATTTTTATAAACTATAAACATCGTCTTAGTCGTTATGAGAAAGGAACGATCCTACGTGAAAAAGTAAGTTAATAATGTGAAACAAAATCTTTTTATCATCGTAACGTTTATCACAATCATTTTCGGTATACGAGTCGAGAATAGATTGCTCATGTTCCAACTCGCCATCGGTTTTGAACACCTCTTGGGGCTCTCGGAATCTTACAAATTTTCTTGTACGTACCAGCTGTTGTCCGATGTCTCATTATCTGGGACATTTGCTCTGGCCAGGTTCAATAACAAACTAACAGCATCTTCTTCGGAAGATTCTGTTAGATTCGACGTCTGGGAACTTTTATCCGCTACTTCCTCCATATATCGTTGTTCTGCCAAAGCGCACAACAACGCAAAATTGCTGTTCACGTTGTCGCTGTGCTTTTCCACAGGAAAAAGTACCCTGCCCCTGATAGCCAATCTCTTTAATTTGGATCTCCTACTTTCCTTTAATCTCGATGGTAATTTTAAGCCGTTAATATCAGCTATCATATGTCTCGGTTCAGAAATAATCGCTAACCGAGATTTCGGAGTTTCGTTATAAAGCGTCAACTCCGCCACGTTTTCACCTTGTTTTTCCTGCATCATCACGATTGGTTCCACACCACCTGTTCCAACAGAATCGATGTTCGTTATTTAACAAATAACATTATTTTGCACATTAATTTTCTTCATCTAATGATCAAAAAAATTTTATAAATATCGAGCGTCGACTGACTATCACGACTGGTTGCATCTGTTATACAAGAAACGAAAGATGTTTCTCTATATGTCGATGTTTTTTTGTGATTTCATGTTATGTAAAATATCAATTTGGAAATGTTTTACTATAGTTGGAAAAATTATGCAAATAAAGTAGCTGTTATTTCAAGAAAATCTATAATACATAATGAAATATAATACCCGTGATTTTATTATTCGAAATATTCAATTTATGTATATTATAAATAAACTTTTACGCTATAACATATATATAAAATATATAAAAATTGGTACCATATTACCATTCTATAAGGAACAGCAATGAAGTAAGACCATTAAATGATTATGATTTATAATTACACTGGTTAATCAAACTAAATGAATGCCAGAAAAGAATCTTTAATGATATCTTCTACGGAATTTTACTAAAAAAAAAGTAGTGTATTTTTAAATCAAGAGAAATAAGAATAATAAAAACAAACGTGCAGAATAACGTTACACGCTTTCAAATTTTCTTTCCAGTATCCAAAAGAATAGGGAATGCTAATAAAATATCAATATCGTTCCTCAACGTTGAATACGCACAAGTTAAGCACAACGATAATCAAATATATTCAACGAAGGTTTCGCTTATTGTCCACTGCTTTGTCCGGCCGATCGGTTTGATTGTTTCAAAAAATGCTTTGTCCAACTTTTGTTATAATTTGCCGCAATCGGTTACGATATTATAACAGAAAGAACCAAAAGCGAAAGTCTATAGCGTCGTTTCGTATGCAAAGCGTTAAATGAAATGGTCGAGATTTGAAAACTGAAAATATAGAATTTTCTGAAATCTATCACTGGTATGATATAGCTTCTATTCGATGGATACAATCGATCAAGATCATTGAAATCGTTACGCAATGTAACCGTTTGAGTGCTATGAACGCGCCCAGCGAAAACTATGCGTGTAGACTAAGGACACATAGAAGAGAATAAGAGGAGAGAATTGATTAACGTATATATAAAAAAAGGAAAATGAAAGTTGATTTACCTTCTGTACACTTCGTGAAAAGTACACTTGTTACACTGCGACAGTTGTCAGATGTCGTGTAATATTCGTTTGCACTCGGTTGTTGTTACGATCACGTTACCAGCGAAACTAATATGTCTACTACTGCAAAGGTACGAAAATTTTCCTACCCCTAACGCATGCCCTGTTGCCGTAGTGGGAACATTGTGGGCGGAGAGTTACGAATCGTAGGTACCAATGGAAAATTCACTCCCCTACTGATAATCCCTGAGAAATATTACTGCAAATTTTCCCTAGATCCTCCAGACGTTCAAAGTAAAAAAAGGATGTTGTAAGAATGCAATATATAAATGCAATTTATATTACGGTTTATTAAAAAAAAGTAGCGCGTCCTCAACGATTGCAACCGTTACTCGCGGACTCTTTCCACGCGGAGCATTCAGCACTCAAAGGATTAATCGAATATTTAATATTTAATATTTAATATTTATCTGCTGCAATAAATTATTTTGATGTAGGTACAGCGGAATAATTTCATCGTGCGAGTAAGTAATATTGATAGATATATAAAAAACATTTTAATACAGCTTTTACATCTAACTATATATCTGAAAACGTAATGCCAATGAGTTGAAAGTGTATCGATAATTAGTTCATCGATATAAATTTTAGAGAAAAATTTAAAGGCTACAAGATATAGTTTCCATTCGATTGCTAGAATCGATCAAGATCATTGAAATCGTTACAATTGCAAATAAAACCGTATTACACAGATATGAGTATGGAATTTAATCTTTTGAGTGCTATGCACGTGTATACGCTACCAACGAAAAACTACCCGTGTGGACTAAGGACACATATATATGCGTTTATCAATTTTCTTCGCCTCACTCGCGCTCGAGATTCTTTCATTAGCGTATGAACGATACACGGGTATTTCTTAGCGAACGACAATAAACAAGAGAAAAAGGAAAGTTGATTTACCTTCTGTACACTTCGTGAAAAGTACACTTGTTACACTGCGACGGTTGTCAGATGTCGTGTAATATTCGTTTGCACTCGGTTGTTGTTACGATCACGTTATGTTTGTTGTTGTTGTTGTTGTTGTTGTTGTTGTTGTTCTGTGACATGTACGAGGTTTGAGGAATCTGTAGAAGAGGGATTAATTATGCAGTGTTCCTGATATTGAATTGATTTTCCGTTATTGCGATTCGATTCTGCGAACAGAAAATTTCATTTCGTGTTCTTCTTTCAGAAATATATATCATGTTAAATAATATATCATGTAAATAATATATCATGTTTTATAGGATAGAATTTTTATATTTCCCGAGTTGACGTTTAAAACGATATTGCGAAACTTCGAGATTGTTTATTGTATATAAACTTGCTTTGTATATGTTTTAATATATTTAATATATCGTTTAATATATAAATAGCTAAATTTATCTGCAGAATGGTTTTAATCTTTTATTATGTGTTCCGTGTGATTTGGTACCGAGACTATTCAGACACTAAAGCCATAATGATCATTAGGCCTAATGGGTTTGTTTGTGACCGTATTATAGTTTTCATTGAATTCCTAGCACCAGTCTACTTTTCTAAAAATATTTCTGCATTAACGGGACGAGGATTATTTCTAACCGGATCAATTCTAATGACGGGTCTATGCGATAAATATTAACAAAGCAATCTTATCGATGGTAAATAGATTATTTGTGTAAACCATAACAGGCGGATATTACATATTTTCAACAGCTGAGTTGAATTGTAAATGCTTCGAATAATATTAGAATGTTATTTCATTGATGTAATACTAGTTTTGAACAAGTAGAATTAGTAGGATTTTCAACAAAGATTGAAATACATTTGACATTAATTTATTCTCCCTTTATTCCGAAATATGTTCCGTTTTGAATTTTATAAATATCGTTTTTTACTTTTTCCATACTATGATCTTTTTTCTCTCAAACCTTACCAAATTACATTCAATTGGCCCGATACTAAACGTCTCTAGACGGTTAGTATTGACTGTTGTTTGAAAATATTCGGTAGTTTTATGGCATAAGCAAGTGCACTTAAATAGTAGTAGTATAGTAAGTAATATCCCGAGAAGGTAAACAAGGATAATTAGAAGGTAATTCAAAACAAATCCCGGGCCATTCCAACCGAGGGTCTGGTCATTTGGTTTTAGTTGGTAAGAGTCACGTATTATCCCCTGCTTTGCCCCTGCTACTTAAATGTATGTATTTAAGAGATTACCTACATTAATTTCAAAATCCAATTGAACGACGAATCAAAGTACCAGCTAAATCCAATATCATGCTACTCACTAAAACTGAAAGCAATAAGACAAGAAAAGATATTTGAAACAATTAATACTACATATTCGGATTTGGAAACTAGGAGTTTAATTTTAATTAAAATAATAATTCCGAAAGCCTCGCCATTTTATAAATCCATCGCGAACGTTCAATCAAAGAATATGACAGCAATCAGTATCTAATCCAGGCACAACGATCCTTCAAAATAAATTGTAAAAACACAACAGAACACAAAGGCAAACTAAAAATGTACGAAATGTGCAAAATACAATGAAGTATAAATATAAATTATTTGATAATTTGATATAATTAAATATAAATTGAAAGGCGGGGAAAAATGATGTTGCAAACACTATTTTAAAGTTATGATAAATGTTCATACGAAAGTAAATATGTATTAGACTCAAAGTTCGTTTTAAAAAACAAATACCGCAAGATTTTCAAGCTATTTGTTGATCATTTCTATAACTCTACTAAATGTTGCGTCTTTAAACAAGGTCCAATGATCATGGCACTGACGAAGATAAATGTTCTGCGAGATTGTTGCGTGCACAACGCTAGACCATGCACTTTTGTCTCTACGACAAAAGACACTATGTCTTTAATTTTAATTATAACGTTTTTATAAATTGTTGAAATGCATCTTGCAACAACTGGCTTGTTCACTAGACATTACTCCTTCGGATTATTACCCGTTCGGTTCGATAGAACACGTCATATCCAATATATCTATCTCCAATTAGCGAATGAGACAGAAAAATGACTTGACGATTAGATTTTTTGCGTGACGGAATTCATCACTTGCTTGATAGATGATTGAAAGTAAGTACGATAGAAGGCAATATTTTGATCGAATAACTTTCTGTACATTCTGTTAGATAGGCCTATAGTTTCACTGAAAAATTTCGATTATTCATTTATACGTTTGATAATACTTTCTTTTTTCTTTCTTTTTTTTTCTTTCCTCTTTTTTCATTCCTTTTTTTTTTTTTTTTTTTTTTTTTTTTTTTTTTTTTTTTTCTTTAGAATTAAACATCGATCATGTACTGATACAATAAAGTGGAAGAATTGACGAATAGTCGAGTTGATTTTACTTTAATATTTTGATTTAGTTTGATTAATTCTGGATTGTTCTGGTCGTAATGTTAAAAATGCGATCCACGAGAAATTGAAAATCATCTCTGAAAAAAAAACTTTCCCTTTTCGAATTTGCAATGGTTACTTTTGTATCGCTCGAATAAACGAAATTAATATATTTACCCACAAAAAGATAATTTTCCGAGAAGGACAGAAAGGAAGGAAGCGTAGCGTATCCCCTTAACCTTTCGAAAGAATCATACATTTCCATGTGTTTCAGAGAAACATGCACTACCCCATTCACTAAAAAATTAAAAGACGGTCCGAGAAACATATTTATCATGGAACGGGAAAAATTGGTAAAAACGATAGAAAGAGAGAATGGGATTTGGCGTCACCTGTGGCCGCGGTCGTGGCCGGCGGTTGCCGCGCTCGCCGCTGCACCGATGTCGCGCAACGTGGAATTTAGGCTGGAATTCAGGCTGGAATTCAGGCTCGATCCAAGAGCGGCGTTCAACGAGGTCCTGCGCAATGCACCAGGGTCGCGTCGCCTACCGCCATGGCCGTGCTCGAGCCTAACAACAGGCCCAGTCAGATGTATTCCCCTTACGACGACGCGATTAGGTTCGTCGTACACCTATCGTTAATCTGTTATTGCACGGCTGTCGTTGTATATCATAACATGACATGTTCGATGCTTGTCACGCGATGCATCGGTAAAACGAATCGCGAATAGAATCGAAATATTTCGGATAATTTGGTTGTTCCCTTCGTTCGATTCCCTTTTGAAAAGATCGAGCGATAAGAATATTATTATTCAATGTAATTATTAATTACTGGAGATGAAAGTTGGATTCTATACGACAATACTGCGCGCAAGCGATCTTGGTCGAATCGGCATAAGCGTTCTCCAACGATAACAAGACCTGGATTTCACCCGAAGAAGGTGCTGCTTTTAATTTGCTAGGACTGGAATGGTATCCTCTAATACGAATTACTTCCGAAAGAGCAAACGATCAACAGTGAAAAAGATTCCACCTAATTCGAAAAACTTAAACTAAAAACTTAACTCACAAAACATGCTGAAGTGGTGAACAGAACAGACGTGGCGTCGTGTTCCACCGCGATAACGCGAGATCACACGTTTATTTTTAGCAGTGCGAACGAAACTTCTAGAGTTCGATTGGGATGTTTTAGCACGTCCTCCATACTCTCCAGATCTTGTACCATCCGACTATTATTTGTTTCTCTTCCTAAAGAATTTTCTCCGCAATAGAAAATTCCAATCAGTAAACGAAGTGAAAAACGGCCTCGAAGAATATTTGAAAAGTAAGCCGAGAGAATATTGGAAAAATGGCATTATCAGATTGCCCGAGAGACGGCAAAAGATGGTAGAAGAGAAATGATCATACATTATTTAAGAAAGGTAGGAAATATATGTTTTATACTTACCTCCTATTTAAAAAACGAAATGAACTTTCCTAATAATTACGTATTATATTATTCTAAAATTATACTTTCTAATGAAATTATTTTATAATTGCAGCATTCTCTATACTGTATTGCACATATATTTTATAGATATAATGTATCTCATATATCTGAGGCATCTAATAAACAAAGCTAGGAGCAAAACTCACTTTTGTTTGAACATGTCTATTCTCCGACAAAAGATAACCCACCAAAGAACTTTTGCTCTCTTTTTTTTTTAGCATCTAGGTTTTTTTAGCAACTATCGTTTCCGTAAGGTGTCTGACACCTCCGGATTGGGCGTATAAACTTCCTGGATCGACCAACCTTCCGTTTCTTCGACGCTGAACTAGAACTCGCGATAGTAGGTGCTGGGGATGATGTATCATACTCAAGTTGCATACATTTGTCAGAGATCTGATGACATTTATTAGAAAAAGATTCTTTATTTGTACACATGTGTTATAGTCCCCTCAACTTCTTGTATTTAATATTAGGACATCCCATAAGTTCGTGCCGACGTTTGTACTTTATACATTTCATGTGTCGATTTATAAACATACGGCGATAAGGGGGGACCAGAAAAATGGAAAAAAGTTGTACAACGAGAGGGGGATTACATTTTTTCATGAAACTGAAAGGTATGTAAACAATCTTAACATATATAATATAACATATATATAGGGAGATCCCCCCCACTTTAAAATACATTGCTGCATGACCGATCGGGGAGATGTCCCATTTTGAGCTTGGCAACGTGTTCTTTTTTTTCTTTATTAACCAATTTAGTGGTGCTGAACTGTGACTGATACATTTCAATTATGAGATATTCGTTCCTACTAATCTTAATGTTTAATTGTCATAAAAATATTCGAAATTTTAAAATTAATGAAATTAATAAAACATATCACATAAATGAAATATATCAATAAGGATCTTAATTATCATGACAATATAATTAATATATATATATGATATATTATATTATGTTTTTATATATATATATATATCTATTAAAATTTATATATAATACATTATAACTATTTTTAATTCGGGCATTACAGATAAGTAACTTTTCGTCATTATCCTTTGTCATTAAAATAAATCTTTTTTCATTTTCTTATATTCTTCTTAACAATGTCTCGCGTTATTAATTTGGTATCTTAAAATAACTATCTTATCTTAAAATAACAGAATTGCCCTCGCTTATAAAATTTTGAATTATAATTACAGATATAAGCTATTAAAGTTTTATTAGTTGTAATTAATTATTAGTCTATATAAAAAACATTTTTATTACAGTTTTTACATCTAACTATCAATAATGACAATGATAATGATGACGAATATAATAAAACTGGAATGAGAAACTAAACATTTTCGATCTTACTCAATCTTAAAAGTACTTTTAGAAGAATTAACAATTTCACTTGTCTTTTATCACGATCATTTACCTTCCTGTTTAGACATTTTTTATCGCTCTTTTTATAAGTATTCTTACATTGTAAAGTGCAAAATGACAAAAAAGATGTGAATGAAATTAAAGGATTTGTAATTGATAACTTCTCGAAGAAATAACATACTTTCTACGTTTGTAGAGTAATACAAAAGGATGAGAACTACCTACATATTAAAAACAGATTATACCAATCTTTGTATCTAGTTTTCCAGAAATCTGAAGTTTAGATACATACTATAAAGGATGATCATGTCATAACTTGTACACTGTTATGGAGTACAACATAATATGTAGTTTGGAATGAAAATGTTTCATTCACGACTGTTACGAATGATAATAATAATAGTAGTAAATAGTGGTATGTATGGGAATTACATCTTGTCTAAGCACGCCAGGCCGCGAATTCGTCGAGCCAGCTGAATATCCTTGGGCATAATTCTAACACGTTTCCCATGGATAGCGCACAAATTTGTGTCTTCAAATAAACCGACCAAGTATGCTTCCGATGCTTCATGTAAAGCTCCAATTGCGGCACTTTGAAAACGTAGATTAGGTTTGAATTCTTGTGCAATTTCACGAACCAATCTTTCGAAAGGTAATTTTTTTGATCAACAGTTCAGTCGATTCCTGGCATCTTCCGATTTCACTGAGAGCTACAGTACCAGGACTGTATCGATATGGTATTATTACTCCACCAGTAGATGATGCGCTCTTACGTGCTGCCTTTGTGGCTAATTGTTTACAAGGAGCTTCACCTCCTGTTGATTTAGGAGCCGTCTGCTTGGTACGTGCCATTGTTTACTCAATTAAGGAAAAAATTCCACGAGAAGCGAGAGCTAGCACTATCCGTTTCCTTGTACCCGCTTTTACATCTAACTATATATCTGAAAACGTAATGCCAATGAGTTGAAAGTGTATCGATAATTAGTTCATCGATATAAATTTTAGAGAAAAATTTAAAGGCTACAAGATATAGTTTCCATTCGATTGCTAGAATCGATCAAGATCATTGAAATCGTTACAATTGCAAATAAAACCGTATTACACAGATATGAGTATGGAATGTAACCTTTTGAGTGCTATGCACGCGTATATGCTACCAAAGAAAACTACCCGTGTGGACTAAGAACACATATATATGCGTTTATCAATTCTCTTCGACTCACTCGCGCTCGAGATTCTTTCATTAGCGTATGAACGATACACGCGTATTTCATAGTGAACGACAATAAACAAGAAAAAAAGGAAAGTTGATTTACCTTCTGTACACTTCGTGAAAAGTACACTGGTTACACTGCCAGAGTTGTGAGATGACGTGTAATATTCGTTTGCACTCCGTTGTTGTTACGATCACGTTACCAGCGAAACTAATATGTCTACTACTGCGAAGGTACGAAAATTTTCCTACCCCTAACGCATACCCTGTTGCCGTAGTGGGAACATTGTGGGCGGAGAGTTACGAATCGTAGGTACCAATGGAAAATTCACTCCCCTACTGATAATCCCTGAGAAATATTACTGCAAATTTTCCCTAGATCCTCCAGACGTTCAAAGTTAAAAAGGATGTTGTAAGAATGCAATATATAAATGCAATTTATCCATTTTCCTTTCCACGCGGAGCATTCAGCACTCAAAGGATTAATCGAATATTTAATATTTAATATTCAATATTTAATATTTATCTGCTGCAATAAATTATATTGATGTAGGTATAGCGGAATAATTTCAACGTGCGAGAAAGTAATATTGATAGATATATAAAATACATTTTAACACAGCTTTTACTTCTGACTATATATCAGAGAACGTAATGCCAATGAGAAGAAAGTGTATCGATAATTAATTCATCGATATAAATTTTAGAAGAAAATTTGAATGTTACATAATTTTGATACGGGGACTACTAAAAAGTACCTAAAATACTTTCCATCCTTCTATATCGCTAACAATCCACGCTCGCGTTTGATGCAATTATAAATAATGAAGAAAATTTGAAACAAATAGTATGTGATACATAATTAAACCGTTTCAAGAAAGCTTATTTGGTTTTTCTTTCATTTGCACGAAGAAAATGTTTTGTGACATTGAAATGAGACAGTAATATTTCGAAAAATTGGGAATACTAGATAGTAAATTATCCGAAATTTATGTAGATATTAAAAATACATATTATAATATTGTGATATTCGATCAAACGCGAGAATTCGATATATTTTTTTGTTATGTTCTGTTATTATTCTGCATTAAGTACAGAATTGATATTGATATGTTTACATTCGATATCTGCGATATATATTCTGTACACGATATCGCATTTCAAACAGCAATTTCAATACAGGACGAAGATTATTAATTACGAGAGATTCAGAGCAAGAAACGTAATTTGTAACGATATTGGAAATAACATAAATATTTGTGTATGTTCTTAATCTATATTCGACCATTATTGTTGCATTATATTATGTTAATAAAAATTCAATCTCCTACTACAGTTGGGAGTTTCATAAATCAAAATAAAATTGAAATATTGTGTTTAATGCTAACTAATAATATAAATGAACTTCTAAACTCATTTAGAAAATTGAAGATTTTGTAATATATGGAAAAAGCCAAAATATAATACATAAAAAATTGTCGTAATTAAAATTATTTGATAACTATACCTACATAATGCAATTGCAAATATTTATCAGTTAGTGTCAATTAATATAGTCGTAACAAATTCCCTCGTGTAATTTCATTTTAGAACAGGTAATAATAAAGCTTGTTCGACAACAAGTAACCGAGGAGAAACTATAAATTCAATTGTAAAACACGTCGTAAAAGAAGTTAGTAAAAAAAACACCATAAGGTGCATTATTTCATAAAGGAAAGCAATTTTACGAAGAAGTGGAAAAAATGAGAGCGAGGCTTATTGAAAGAAGCGAGAAAAGAAATGGACGAAGCAAGGAAAGAAACGTAAAACGAAAGAAGAAGAATAAGATAGAAAAGAAGCGAGAGAAAAAGGAGAGATTAACGGTATCGTAGTCCGCGACTGAAAAGCTCTTTGAAACTGTGCTTAGAAAAAGTAAAACGTCGTAAGGAAGCCGAATAAACAAGGAGCAACGCACTTTCTGGTGAATAAACAACAGATTATGCATCTGTTTGCATTACATTGGATTAACATTCTCCAGACATAAATCACCGAAGGAGAAACAAAGCTCTGAGATTAGGTCTCGAATGAACTGGAGGAAAAACACGAGGAAGGGAAGAAATATGTTTGTTGTTGTTCTGTGACATGTACGAAATTTGAAGAATCTGTAAAAGAGAGATTAATTATGCAATGTTCCTGATTTTAAATTAATTTTCCGTTATTGCGATTCGAATAATTTGCCACACCACGGTTGTTGATTTGTTCTGCGAACAGAAAATTTCATTTCGTGTTCTTCTTTCAGAAATATATATCATGTTAAATAATATATCATGTAAATAATATATCATGTTTTATAGGATAGAATTTTTATATTTCCCGAGTTGACGTTTAAAACGATATTGCGAAACTTCGAGATTGTTTATTGTATATAAACTTGCTTTGTATATGTTTTAATATATTTAATATATCGTTTAATATATAAATAGCTAAATTTATCTGCAGAATGGTTTTAATCTTTTATTATGTGTTCCGTGTGATTTGGTACCGAGACTATTCAGACACTAAAGCCATAATGATCATTAGGCCTAATGGGTTTGTTTGTGACCGTATTATAGTTTTCATTGAATTCCTAGCACCAGTCTACTTTTCTAAAAATATTTCTGCATTAACGGGACGAGGATTATTTCTAACCGGATCAATTCTAATGACGGGTCTATGCGATAAATATTAACAAAGCAATCTTATCGATGGTAAATAGATTATTTGTGTAAACCATAACAGGCGGATATTACATATTTTCAACAGCTGAGTTGAATTGTAAATGCTTCGAATAATATTAGAATGTTATTTCATTGATGTAATACTAGTTTTGAACAAGTAGAATTAGTAGGATTTTCAACAAAGATTGAAATACATTTGACATTAATTTATTCTCCCTTTATTCCGAAATATGTTCCGTTTTGAATTTTATAAATATCGTTTTTACTTTTTCCATACTATGATCTTTTTTCTCTCAAACCTTACCAAATTACATTCAATTGGCCCGATACTAAACGTCTCTAGACGGTTAGTATTGACTGTTGTTTGAAAATATTCGGTAGTTTTATGGCATAAGCAAGTGCACTTAAATAGTAGTAGTATAGTAAGTAATATCCCGAGAAGGTAAACAAGGATAATTAGAAGGTAATTCAAAACAAATCCCGGGCCATTCCAACCGAGGGTCTGGTCATTTGGTTTTAGTTGGTAAGAGTCACGTATTATCCCCTGCTTTGCCCCTGCTACTTAAATGTATGTATTTAAGAGATTACCTACATTAATTTCAAAATCCAATTGAACGACGAATCAAAGTACCAGCTAAATCCAATATCATGCTACTCACTAAAACTGAAAGCAATAAGACAAGAAAAGATATTTGAAACAATTAATACTACATATTCGGATTTGGAAACTAGGAGTTTAATTTTAATTAAAATAATAATTCCGAAAGCCTCGCCATTTTATAAATCCATCGCGAACGTTCAATCAAAGAATATGACAGCAATCAGTATCTAATCCAGGCACAACGATCCTTCAAAATAAATTGTAAAAACACAACAGAACACAAAGGCAAACTAAAAATGTACGAAATGTGCAAAATACAATGAAGTATAAATATAAATTATTTGATAATTTGATATAATTAAATATAAATTGAAAGGCGGGGAAAAATGATGTTGCAAACACTATTTTAAAGTTATGATAAATGTTCATACGAAAGTAAATATGTATTAGACTCAAAGTTCGTTTTAAAAAACAAATACCGCAAGATTTTCAAGCTATTTGTTGATCATTTCTATAACTCTACTAAATGTTGCGTCTTTAAACAAGGTCCAATGATCATGGCACTGACGAAGATAAATGTTCTGCGAGATTGTTGCGTGCACAACGCTAGACCATGCACTTTTGTCTCTACGACAAAAGACACTATGTCTTTAATTTTAATTATAACGTTTTTATAAATTGTTGAAATGCATCTTGCAACAACTGGCTTGTTCACTAGACATTACTCCTTCGGATTATTACCCGTTCGGTTCGATAGAACACGTCATATCCAATATATCTATCTCCAATTAGCGAATGAGACAGAAAAATGACTTGACGATTAGATTTTTTGCGTGACGGAATTCATCACTTGCTTGATAGATGATTGAAAGTAAGTACGATAGAAGGCAATATTTTGATCGAATAACTTTCTGTACATTCTGTTAGATAGGCCTATAGTTTCACTGAAAAATTTCGATTATTCATTTATACGTTTGATAATACTTTCTTTTTTCTTTCTTTTTTTTTCTTTCCTCTTTTTTCATTCCTTTTTTTTTTCTTTTTTTTTTTTTTTTTTTTTTTTTTTTTTTTTCTTTAGAATTAAACATCGATCATGTACTGATACAATAAAGTGGAAGAATTGACGAATAGTCGAGTTGATTTTACTTTAATATTTTGATTTAGTTTGATTAATTCTGGATTGTTCTGGTCGTAATGTTAAAAATGCGATCCACGAGAAATTGAAAATCATCTCTGAAAAAAAACTTTCCCTTTTCGAATTTGCAATGGTTACTTTTGTATCGCTCGAATAAACGAAATTAATATATTTACCCACAAAAAAGATAATTTTCCGAGAAGGACAGAAAGGAAGGAAGCGTAGCGTATCCCCTTAACCTTTCGAAAGAATCATACATTTCCATGTGTTTCAGAGAAACATGCACTACCCCATTCACTAAAAAATTAAAAGACGGTCCGAGAAACATATTTATCATGGAACGGGAAAAATTGGTAAAAACGATAGAAAGAGAGAATGGGATTTGGCGTCACCTGTGGCCGCGGTCGTGGCCGGCGGTTGCCGCGCTCGCCGCTGCACCGATGTCGCGCAACGTGGAATTTAGGCTGGAATTCAGGCTGGAATTCAGGCTCGATCCAAGAGCGGCGTTCAACGAGGTCCTGCGCAATGCACCAGGGTCGCGTCGCCTACCGCCATGGCCGTGCTCGAGCCTAACAACAGGCCCAGTCAGATGTATTCCCCTTACGACGACGCGATTAGGTTCGTCGTACACCTATCGTTAATCTGTTATTGCACGGCTGTCGTTGTATATCATAACATGACATGTTCGATGCTTGTCACGCGATGCATCGGTAAAACGAATCGCGAATAGAATCGAAATATTTCGGATAATTTGGTTGTTCCCTTCGTTCGATTCCCTTTTGAAAAGATCGAGCGATAAGAATATTATTATTCAATGTAATTATTAATTACTGGAGATGAAAGTTGGATTCTATACGACAATACTGCGCGCAAGCGATCTTGGTCGAATCGGCATAAGCGTTCTCCAACGATAACAAGACCTGGATTTCACCCGAAGAAGGTGCTGCTTTTAATTTGCTAGGACTGGAATGGTATCCTCTAATACGAATTACTTCCGAAAGAGCAAACGATCAACAGTGAAAAAGATTCCACCTAATTCGAAAAACTTAAACTAAAAACTTAACTCACAAAACATGCTGAAGTGGTGAACAGAACAGACGTGGCGTCGTGTTCCACCGCGATAACGCGAGATCACACGTTTATTTTTAGCAGTGCGAACGAAACTTCTAGAGTTCGATTGGGATGTTTTAGCACGTCCTCCATACTCTCCAGATCTTGTACCATCCGACTATTATTTGTTTCTCTTCCTAAAGAATTTTCTCCGCAATAGAAAATTCCAATCAGTAAACGAAGTGAAAAACGGCCTCGAAGAATATTTGAAAAGTAAGCCGAGAGAATATTGGAAAAATGGCATTATCAGATTGCCCGATAGACGGCAAAAGATGGTAGAAGAGAAATGATCATACATTATTTAAGAAAGGTAGGAAATATATGTTTTATACTTACCTCCTATTTAAAAAACGAAATGAACTTTCCTAATAATTACGTATTATATTATTCTAAAATTATACTTTCTAATGAAATTATTTTATAATTGCAGCATTCTCTATACTGTATTGCACATATATTTTATAGATATAATGTATCTCATATATCTGAGGCATCTAATAAACAAAGCTAGGAGCAAAACTCACTTTTGTTTGAACATGTCTATTCTCCGACAAAAGATAACCCACCAAAGAACTTTTGCTCTCTTTTTTTTTTTAGCATCTAGGTTTTTTTAGCAACTATCGTTTCCGTAAGGTGTCTGACACCTCCGGATTGGGCGTATAAACTTCCTGGATCGACCAACCTTCCGTTTCTTCGACGCTGAACTAGAACTCGCGATAGTAGGTGCTGGGGATGATGTATCATACTCAAGTTGCATACATTTGTCAGAGATCTGATGACATTTATTAGAAAAAGATTCTTTATTTGTACACATGTGTTATAGTCCCCTCAACTTCTTGTATTTAATATTAGGACATCCCATAAGTTCGTGCCGACGTTTGTACTTTATACATTTCATGTGTCGATTTATAAACATACGGCGATAAGGGGGGACCAGAAAAATGGAAAAAAGTTGTACAACGAGAGGGGGATTACATTTTTTCATGAAACTGAAAGGTATGTAAACAATCTTAACATATATAATATAACATATATATAGGGAGATCCCCCCACTTTAAAAATACATTGCTGCATGACCGATCGGGGAGATGTCCCATTTTGAGCTTGGCAACGTGTTTTTTTTTTCTTTATTAACCAATTTAGTGGTGCTGAACTGTGACTGATACATTTCAATTATGAGATATTCGTTCCTACTAATCTTAATGTTTAATTGTCATAAAAATATTCGAAATTTTAAAATTAATGAAATTAATAAAACATATCACATAAATGAAATATATCAATAAGGATCTTAATTATCATGACAATATAATTAATATATATATATGATATATTATATTATGTTTTTATATATATATATATATCTATTAAAATTTATATATAATACATTATAACTATTTTTAATTCGGGCATTACAGATAAGTAACTTTTCGTCATTATCCTTTGTCATTAAAATAAATCTTTTTTCATTTTCTTATATTCTTCTTAACAATGTCTCGCGTTATTAATTTGGTATCTTAAAATAACTATCTTATCTTAAAATAACAGAATTGCCCTCGCTTATAAAATTTTGAATTATAATTACAGATATAAGCTATTAAAGTTTTATTAGTTGTAATTAATTATTAGTCTACTTCTGTTTTCTCTGGTGTTTCCTTTTTTTGCGCTTTTCTCCTCTTTTCGTCCTCTTGTGGCAATTTGTTTGATAATACTTGGTATACTATCCAGTAATTTGATGTGGCTGCTTTGTTCACCCAATTTTACCAAATTCACATTGGCATAGCTAGGACAGCTGAAGCTAATGGCTGAGGAGCTCCATCGGACGATTGCGATGGAGATTTGTGCGGTGAAGACGTCGATTCTAACGTCTAACGTCTAACGTCTAACGTGGGCATGTGAGGAGACCGTGGTCGGAACTGTAAACATAATTAATCGTGTTTTATGAATCATTCTTACGGCAACTCAATGATTTTCTATTAAAATTTTAATCGAGGTTTTTTTCCAATTAAATTATTCAAGATATCTTGCAGTAAGAAAACTATTCTGCATTTTATATTTTTATAAACTATTTTTATAAACTATAAACATCGTCTTAGTCGTTATGAGAAAGGAACGATCCTACGTGAAAAAGTAAGTTAATAATGTGAAACAAAATCTTTTTATCATCGTAACGTTTATCACAATCATTTTCGGTATACGAGTCGAGAATAGATTGCTCATGTTCCAACTCGCCATCGGTTTTGAACACCTCTTGGGGCTCTCGGAATCTTACAAATTTTCTTGTACGTACCAGCTGTTGTCCGATGTCTCATTATCTGGGACATTTGCTCTGGCCAGGTTCAATAACAAACTAACAGCATCTTCTTCGGAAGATTCTGTTAGATTCGACGTCTGGGAACTTTTATCCGCTACTTCCTCCATATATCGTTGTTCTGCCAAAGCGCACAACAACGCAAAATTGCTGTTCACGTTGTCGCTGTGCTTTTCCACAGGAAAAAGTACCCTGCCCCTGATAGCCAATCTCTTTAATTTGGATCTCCTACTTTCCTTTAATCTCGATGGTAATTTTAAGCCGTTAATATCAGCTATCATATGTCTCGGTTCAGAAATAATCGCTAACCGAGATTTCGGAGTTTCGTTATAAAGCGTCAACTCCGCCACGTTTTCACCTTGTTTTTCCTGCATCATCACGATTGGTTCCACACCACCTGTTCCAACAGAATCGATGTTCGTTATTTAACAAATAACATTATTTTGCACATTAATTTTCTTCATCTAATGATCAAAAAATTTTATAAATATCGAGCGTCGACTGACTATCACGACTGGTTGCATCTGTTATACAAGAAACGAAAGATGTTTCTCTATATGTCGATGTTTTTTTGTGATTTCATGTTATGTAAAATATCAATTTGGAAATGTTTTACTATAGTTGGAAAAATTATGCAAATAAAGTAGCTGTTATTTCAAGAAAATCTATAATACATAATGAAATATAATACCCGTGATTTTATTATTCGAAATATTCAATTTATGTATATTATAAATAAACTTTTACGCTATAACATATATATAAAATATATTAAAAATTGGTACCATATTACCATTCTATAAGGAACAGCAATGAAGTAAGACCATTAAATGATTATGATTTATAATTACACTGGTTAATCAAACTAAATGAATGCCAGAAAAGAATCTTTAATGATATCTTCTACGGAATTTTACTAAAAAAAAAGTAGTGTATTTTTAAATCAAGAGAAATAAGAATAATAAAAACAAACGTGCAGAATAACGTTACACGCTTTCAAATTTTCTTTCCAGTATCCAAAAGAATAGGGAATGCTAATAAAATATCAATATCGTTCCTCAACGTTGAATACGCACAAGTTAAGCACAACGATAATCAAATATATTCAACGAAGGTTTCGCTTATTGTCCACTGCTTTGTCCGGCCGATCGGTTTGATTGTTTCAAAAATGCTTTGTCCAACTTTGTTATAATTTGCCGCAATCGGTTACGATATTATAACAGAAAGAACCAAAAGCGAAAGTCTATAGCGTCGTTTCGTATGCAAAGCGTTAAATGAAATGGTCGAGATTTGAAAACTGAAAATATAGAATTTTCTGAAATCTATCACTGGTATGATATAGCTTCTATTCGATGGATACAATCGATCAAGATCATTGAAATCGTTACGCAATGTAACCGTTTGAGTGCTATGAACGCGCCCAGCGAAAACTATGCGTGTAGACTAAGGACACATAGAAGAGAATAAGAGGAGAGAATTGATTAACGTATATATAAAAAAAAGGAAAATGAAAGTTGATTTACCTTCTGTACACTTCGTGAAAAGTACACTTGTTACACTGCGACAGTTGTCAGATGTCGTGTAATATTCGTTTGCACTCGGTTGTTGTTACGATCACGTTACCAGCGAAACTAATATGTCTACTACTGCAAAGGTACGAAAATTTTCCTACCCCTAACGCATGCCCTGTTGCCGTAGTGGGAACATTGTGGGCGGAGAGTTACGAATCGTAGGTACCAATGGAAAATTCACTCCCCTACTGATAATCCCTGAGAAATATTACTGCAAATTTTCCCTAGATCCTCCAGACGTTCAAAGTAAAAAAGGATGTTGTAAGAATGCAATATATAAATGCAATTTATATTACGGTTTATTAAAAAAAAGTAGCGCGTCCTCAACGATTGCAACCGTTACTCGCGGACTCTTTCCACGCGGAGCATTCAGCACTCAAAGGATTAATCGAATATTTAATATTTAATATTTAATATTTATCTGCTGCAATAAATTATTTTGATGTAGGTACAGCGGAATAATTTCATCG
The DNA here is from genome assembly GCA_019201815.1 of Bombus balteatus. Classification (NCBI taxonomy): domain Eukaryota; kingdom Metazoa; phylum Arthropoda; class Insecta; order Hymenoptera; family Apidae; genus Bombus; species Bombus balteatus. Next base: position 23,042 of record JAFJHM010000139.1, read on the forward strand.
TGCGAGTAAGTAATATTGATAGATATATAAAAAACATTTTAATACAGCTTTTACATCTAACTATATATCTGAAAACGTAATGCCAATGAGTTGAAAGTGTATCGATAATTAGTTCATCGATATAAATTTTAGAGAAAAATTTAAAGGCTACAAGATATAGTTTCCATTCGATTGCTAGAATCGATCAAGATCATTGAAATCGTTACAATTGCAAATAAAACCGTATTACACAGATATGAGTATGGAATTTAATCTTTTGAGTGCTATGCACGTGTATACGCTACCAACGAAAACTACCCGTGTGGACTAAGGACACATATATATGCGTTTATCAATTTTCTTCGCCTCACTCGCGCTCGAGATTCTTTCATTAGCGTATGAACGATACACGGGTATTTCTTAGCGAACGACAATAAACAAGAGAAAAAAGGAAAGTTGATTTACCTTCTGTACACTTCGTGAAAAGTACACTTGTTACACTGCGACGGTTGTCAGATGTCGTGTAATATTCGTTTGCACTCGGTTGTTGTTACGATCACGTTATGTTTGTTGTTGTTGTTGTTGTTGTTGTTGTTGTTGTTCTGTGACATGTACGAGGTTTGAGGAATCTGTAGAAGAGGGATTAATTATGCAGTGTTCCTGATATTGAATTGATTTTCCGTTATTGCGATTCGATTCTGCGAACAGAAAATTTCATTTCGTGTTCTTCTTTCAGAAATATATATCATGTTAAATAATATATCATGTAAATAATATATCATGTTTTATAGGATAGAATTTTTATATTTCCCGAGTTGACGTTTAAAACGATATTGCGAAACTTCGAGATTGTTTATTGTATATAAACTTGCTTTGTATATGTTTTAATATATTTAATATATCGTTTAATATATAAATAGCTAAATTTATCTGCAGAATGGTTTTAATCTTTTTATTATGTGTTCCGTGTGATTTGGTACCGAGACTATTCAGACACTAAAGCCATAATGATCATTAGGCCTAATGGGTTTGTTTGTGACCGTATTATAGTTTTCATTGAATTCCTAGCACCAGTCTACTTTTCTAAAAATATTTCTGCATTAACGGGACGAGGATTATTTCTAACCGGATCAATTCTAATGACGGGTCTATGCGATAAATATTAACAAAGCAATCTTATCGATGGTAAATAGATTATTTGTGTAAACCATAACAGGCGGATATTACATATTTTCAACAGCTGAGTTGAATTGTAAATGCTTCGAATAATATTAGAATGTTATTTCATTGATGTAATACTAGTTTTGAACAAGTAGAATTAGTAGGATTTTCAACAAAGATTGAAATACATTTGACATTAATTTATTCTCCCTTTATTCCGAAATATGTTCCGTTTTGAATTTTATAAATATCGTTTTTACTTTTTCCATACTATGATCTTTTTTCTCTCAAACCTTACCAAATTACATTCAATTGGCCCGATACTAAACGTCTCTAGACGGTTAGTATTGACTGTTGTTTGAAAATATTCGGTAGTTTTATGGCATAAGCAAGTGCACTTAAATAGTAGTAGTATAGTAAGTAATATCCCGAGAAGGTAAACAAGGATAATTAGAAGGTAATTCAAAACAAATCCCGGGCCATTCCAACCGAGGGTCTGGTCATTTGGTTTTAGTTGGTAAGAGTCACGTATTATCCCCTGCTTTGCCCCTGCTACTTAAATGTATGTATTTAAGAGATTACCTACATTAATTTCAAAATCCAATTGAACGACGAATCAAAGTACCAGCTAAATCCAATATCATGCTACTCACTAAAACTGAAAGCAATAAGACAAGAAAAGATATTTGAAACAATTAATACTACATATTCGGATTTGGAAACTAGGAGTTTAATTTTAATTAAAATAATAATTCCGAAAGCCTCGCCATTTTATAAATCCATCGCGAACGTTCAATCAAAGAATATGACAGCAATCAGTATCTAATCCAGGCACAACGATCCTTCAAAATAAATTGTAAAAACACAACAGAACACAAAGGCAAACTAAAAATGTACGAAATGTGCAAAATACAATGAAGTATAAATATAAATTATTTGATAATTTGATATAATTAAATATAAATTGAAAGGCGGGGAAAAATGATGTTGCAAACACTATTTTAAAGTTATGATAAATGTTCATACGAAAGTAAATATGTATTAGACTCAAAGTTCGTTTTAAAAAACAAATACCGCAAGATTTTCAAGCTATTTGTTGATCATTTCTATAACTCTACTAAATGTTGCGTCTTTAAACAAGGTCCAATGATCATGGCACTGACGAAGATAAATGTTCTGCGAGATTGTTGCGTGCACAACGCTAGACCATGCACTTTTGTCTCTACGACAAAAAGACACTATGTCTTTAATTTTAATTATAACGTTTTTATAAATTGTTGAAATGCATCTTGCAACAACTGGCTTGTTCACTAGACATTACTCCTTCGGATTATTACCCGTTCGGTTCGATAGAACACGTCATATCCAATATATCTATCTCCAATTAGCGAATGAGACAGAAAAATGACTTGACGATTAGATTTTTTGCGTGACGGAATTCATCACTTGCTTGATAGATGATTGAAAGTAAGTACGATAGAAGGCAATATTTTGATCGAATAACTTTCTGTACATTCTGTTAGATAGGCCTATAGTTTCACTGAAAAATTTCGATTATTCATTTATACGTTTGATAATACTTTCTTTTTTTTTTTTTTTTTTCTTTCCTCTCTTTTTCATTCCTTTTTTCTTTTTTTTTTTTTTTTTTTTTTTTTTTTTTTTTTTTTTCTTTAGAATTAAACATCGATCATGTACTGATACAATAAAGTGGAAGAATTGACGAATAGTCGAGTTGATTTTACTTTAATATTTTGATTTAGTTTGATTAATTCTGGATTGTTCTGGTCGTAATGTTAAAAATGCGATCCACGAGAAATTGAAAATCATCTCTGAAAAAAAAACTTTCCCTTTTCGAATTTGCAATGGTTACTTTTGTATCGCTCGAATAAACGAAATTAATATATTTACCCACAAAAAGATAATTTTCCGAGAAGGACAGAAAGGAAGGAAGCGTAGCGTATCCCCTTAACCTTTCGAAAGAATCATACATTTCCATGTGTTTCAGAGAAACATGCACTACCCCATTCACTAAAAAAATTAAAAGACGGTCCGAGAAACATATTTATCATGGAACGGGAAAAATTGGTAAAAACGATAGAAAGAGAGAATGGGATTTGGCGTCACCTGTGGCCGCGGTCGTGGCCGGCGGTTGCCGCGCTCGCCGCTGCACCGATGTCGCGCAACGTGGAATTTAGGCTGGAATTCAGGCTGGAATTCAGGCTCGATCCAAGAGCGGCGTTCAACGAGGTCCTGCGCAATGCACCAGGGTCGCGTCGCCTACCGCCATGGCCGTGCTCGAGCCTAACAACAGGCCCAGTCAGATGTATTCCCCTTACGACGACGCGATTAGGTTCGTCGTACACCTATCGTTAATCTGTTATTGCACGGCTGTCGTTGTATATCATAACATGACATGTTCGATGCTTGTCACGCGATGCATCGGTAAAACGAATCGCGAATAGAATCGAAATATTTCGGATAATTTGGTTGTTCCCTTCGTTCGATTCCCTTTTGAAAAGATCGAGCGATAAGAATATTATTATTCAATGTAATTATTAATTACTGGAGATGAAAGTTGGATTCTATACGACAATACTGCGCGCAAGCGATCTTGGTCGAATCGGCATAAGCGTTCTCCAACGATAACAAGACCTGGATTTCACCCGAAGAAGGTGCTGCTTTTAATTTGCTAGGACTGGAATGGTATCCTCTAATACGAATTACTTCCGAAAGAGCAAACGATCAACAGTGAAAAAGATTCCACCTAATTCGAAAAACTTAAACTAAAAACTTAACTCACAAAACATGCTGAAGTGGTGAACAGAACAGACGTGGCGTCGTGTTCCACCGCGATAACGCGAGATCACACGTTTATTTTTAGCAGTGCGAACGAAACTTCTAGAGTTCGATTGGGATGTTTTAGCACGTCCTCCATACTCTCCAGATCTTGTACCATCCGACTATTATTTGTTTCTCTTCCTAAAGAATTTTCTCCGCAATAGAAAATTCCAATCAGTAAACGAAGTGAAAAACGGCCTCGAAGAATATTTGAAAAGTAAGCCGAGAGAATATTGGAAAAATGGCATTATCAGATTGCCCGAGAGACGGCAAAAGATGGTAGAAGAGAAATGATCATACATTATTTAAGAAAGGTAGGAAATATATGTTTTATACTTACCTCCTATTTAAAAAACGAAATGAACTTTCCTAATAATTACGTATTATATTATTCTAAAATTATACTTTCTAATGAAATTATTTTATAATTGCAGCATTCTCTATACTGTATTGCACATATATTTTATAGATATAATGTATCTCATATATCTGAGGCATCTAATAAACAAAGCTAGGAGCAAAACTCACTTTTGTTTGAACATGTCTATTCTCCGACAAAAGATAACCCACCAAAGAACTTTTGCTCTTTTTTTTTTTAGCATCTAGGTTTTTTTAGCAACTATCGTTTCCGTAAGGTGTCTGACACCTCCGGATTGGGCGTATAAACTTCCTGGATCGACCAACCTTCCGTTTCTTCGACGCTGAACTAGAACTCGCGATAGTAGGTGCTGGGGATGATGTATCATACTCAAGTTGCATACATTTGTCAGAGATCTGATGACATTTATTAGAAAAAGATTCTTTATTTGTACACATGTGTTATAGTCCCCTCAACTTCTTGTATTTAATATTAGGACATCCCATAAGTTCGTGCCGACGTTTGTACTTTATACATTTCATGTGTCGATTTATAAACATACGGCGATAAGGGGGGACCAGAAAAATGGAAAAAAGTTGTACAACGAGAGGGGGATTACATTTTTTCATGAAACTGAAAGGTATGTAAACAATCTTAACATATATAATATAACATATATATAGGGAGATCCCCCCACTTTAAAATACATTGCTGCATGACCGATCGGGGAGATGTCCCATTTTGAGCTTGGCAACGTGTTCTTTTTTTCTTTATTAACCAATTTAGTGGTGCTGAACTGTGACTGATACATTTCAATTATGAGATATTCGTTCCTACTAATCTTAATGTTTAATTGTCATAAAAATATTCGAAATTTTAAAATTAATGAAATTAATAAAACATATCACATAAATGAAATATATCAATAAGGATCTTAATTATCATGACAATATAATTAATATATATATATGATATATTATATTATGTTTTTATATATATATATATATCTATTAAAATTTATATATAATACATTATAACTATTTTTAATTCGGGCATTACAGATAAGTAACTTTTCGTCATTATCCTTTGTCATTAAAATAAATCTTTTTTCATTTTCTTATATTCTTCTTAACAATGTCTCGCGTTATTAATTTGGTATCTTAAAATAACTATCTTATCTTAAAATAACAGAATTGCCCTCGCTTATAAAATTTTGAATTATAATTACAGATATAAGCTATTAAAGTTTTATTAGTTGTAATTAATTATTAGTCTATATAAAAAACATTTTATTACGGCTTTTACATCTAACTATCAATAATGACAATGATAATGATGACGAATATAATAAAACTGGAATGAGAAACTAAACATTTTCGATCTTACTCAATCTTAAAAAGTACTTTTAGAAGAATTAACAATTTCACTTGTCTTTTATCACGATCATTTACCTTCCTGTTTAGACATTTTTTATCGTCTTTTTATAAGTATTCTTACATTGTAAAGTGCAAAATGACAAAAAAAGATGTGAATGAAATTAAAGGATTTGTAATTGATAACTTCTCGAAGAAATAACATACTTTCTACGTTTGTAGAGTAATACAAAAAGGATGAGAACTACCTACATATTAAAAACAGATTATACCAATCTTTGTATCTAGTTTTCCAGAAATCTGAAGTTTAGATACATACTATAAAGGATGATCATGTCATAACTTGTACACTGTTATGGAGTACAACATAATATGTAGTTTGGAATGAAAATGTTTCATTCACGACTGTTACGAATGATAATAATAATAGTAGTAAATAGTGGTATGTATGGGAATTACATCTTGTCTAAGCACGCCAGGCCGCGAATTCGTCGAGCCAGCTGAATATCCTTGGGCATAATTCTAACACGTTTCCCATGGATAGCGCACAAATTTGTGTCTTCAAATAAACCGACCAAGTATGCTTCCGATGCTTCATGTAAAGCTCCAATTGCGGCACTTTGAAAACGTAGATTAGGTTTGAATTCTTGTGCAATTTCACGAACCAATCTTTCGAAAGGTAATTTTTTGATCAACAGTTCAGTCGATTCCTGGCATCTTCCGATTTCACTGAGAGCTACAGTACCAGGACTGTATCGATATGGTATTATTACTCCACCAGTAGATGATGCGCTCTTACGTGCTGCCTTTGTGGCTAATTGTTTACAAGGAGCTTCACCTCCTGTTGATTTAGGAGCCGTCTGCTTGGTACGTGCCATTGTTTACTCAATTAAGGAAAAAATTCCACGAGAAGCGAGAGCTAGCACTATCCGTTTCCTTGTACCCGCTTTTACATCTAACTATATATCTGAAAACGTAATGCCAATGAGTTGAAAGTGTATCGATAATTAGTTCATCGATATAAATTTTAGAGGAAAAATTTAAAGGCTACAAGATATAGTTTCCATTCGATTGCTAGAATCGATCAAGATCATTGAAATCGTTACAATTGCAAATAAAACCGTATTACACAGATATGAGTATGGAATGTAACCTTTTGAGTGCTATGCACGCGTATATGCTACCAAAGAAAACTACCCGTGTGGACTAAGAACACATATATATGCGTTTATCAATTCTCTTCGACTCACTCGCGCTCGAGATTCTTTCATTAGCGTATGAACGATACACGCGTATTTCATAGTGAACGACAATAAAAAAAAAAAAAGGAAAGTTGATTTACCTTCTGTACACTTCGTGAAAAGTACACTGGTTACACTGCCAGAGTTGTGAGATGACGTGTAATATTCGTTTGCACTCCGTTGTTGTTACGATCACGTTACCAGCGAAACTAATATGTCTACTACTGCGAAGGTACGAAAATTTTCCTACCCCTAACGCATACCCTGTTGCCGTAGTGGGAACATTGTGGGCGGAGAGTTACGAATCGTAGGTACCAATGGAAAATTCACTCCCCTACTGATAATCCCTGAGAAATATTACTGCAAATTTTCCCTAGATCCTCCAGACGTTCAAAGTAAAAAAGGATGTTGTAAGAATGCAATATATAAATGCAATTTATCCATTTTCCTTTCCACGCGGAGCATTCAGCACTCAAAGGATTAATCGAATATTTAATATTTAATATTCAATATTTAATATTTATCTGCTGCAATAAATTATATTGATGTAGGTATAGCGGAATAATTTCAACGTGCGAGAAAGTAATATTGATAGATATATAAAATACATTTTAACACAGCTTTTACTTCTGACTATATATCAGAGAACGTAATGCCAATGAGAAGAAAGTGTATCGATAATTAATTCATCGATATAAATTTTAGAAGAAAATTTGAATGTTACATAATTTTGATACGGGGACTACTAAAAAGTACCTAAAATACTTTCCATCCTTCTATATCGCTAACAATCCACGCTCGCGTTTGATGCAATTATAAATAATGAAGAAAATTTGAAACAAATAGTATGTGATACATAATTAAACCGTTTTCAAGAAAGCTTATTTGGGGTTTTTTTTTCATTTGCACGAAGAAAATGTTTTGTGACATTGAAATGAGACAGTAATATTTCGAAAAATTGGGAATACTAGATAGTAAATTATCCGAAATTTATGTAGATATTAAAAATACATATTATAATATTGTGATATTCGATCAAACGCGAGAATTCGATATATTTTTTGTTATGTTCTGTTATTATTCTGCATTAAGTACAGAATTGATATTGATATGTTTACATTCGATATCTGCGATATATTATATATTCTGTACACGATATCGCATTTCAATACAGCAATTTCAATACAGGACGAAGATTATTAATTACGAGAGATTCAGAGCAAGAAACGTAATTTTGTAACGATATTGGAAATAACATAAATATTTGTGTATGTTCTTAATCTATATTCGACCATTATTGTTGCATTATATTATGTTAATAAAAAATTCAATCTCCTACTACAGTTGGGAGTTTCATAAATCAAAATAAAATTGAAATATTGTGTTTAATGCTAACTAATAATATAAATGAACTTCTAAACTCATTTAGAAAATTGAAGATTTTGTAATATGTATATGGAAAAAGCCAAAATATAATACATAAAAAATTGTCGTAATTAAAATTATTTGATAACTATACCTACATAATGCAATTGCAAATATTTATCAGTTAGTGTCAATTAATATAGTCGTAACAAATTCCCTCGTGTAATTTCATTTAGAACAGGTAATAATAAAGCTTGTTCGACAACAAGTAACCGAGGAGAAACTATAAATTCAATTGTAAAAACACGTCGTAAAAGAAGTTAGTAAAAAAAACACCATAAGGTGCATTATTTCATAAAGGAAAGCAATTTTACGAAGAAGTGGAAAAAATGAGAGCGAGGCTTATTGAAAGAAGCGAGAAAAGAAATGGACGAAGCAAGGAAAGAAACGTAAAACGAAAGAAGAAGAATAAGATAGAAAAGAAGCGAGAGAAAAAGGAGAGATTAACGGTATCGTAGTCCGCGACTGAAAAGCTCTTTGAAACTGTGCTTAGAAAAAGTAAAACGTCGTAAGGAAGCCGAATAAACAAGGAGCAACGCACTTTCTGGTGAATAAACAACAGATTATGCATCTGTTTGCATTACATTGGATTAACATTCTCCAGACATAAATCACCGAAGGAGAAACAAAGCTCTGAGATTAGGTCTCGAATGAACTGGAGGAAAAACACGAGGAAGGGAAGAAATATGTTTGTTGTTGTTCTGTGACATGTACGAAATTTGAAGAATCTGTAAAAGAGAGATTAATTATGCAATGTTCCTGATTTTAAATTAATTTTCCGTTATTGCGATTCGAATAATTTGGCCACACCACGGCTTGTTGCATTTGTTCTGCGAACAGAAAATTTCATTTCGTGTTCTTCTTTCAGAAATATATATCATGTTAAATAATATATCATGTAAATAATATATCATGTTTTATAGGATAGAATTTTTATATTTCCCGAGTTGACGTTTAAAACGATATTGCGAAACTTCGAGATTGTTTATTGTATATAAACTTGCTTTGTATATGTTTTAATATATTTAATATATCGTTTAATATATAAATAGCTAAATTTATCTGCAGAATGGTTTTAATCTTTTATTATGTGTTCCGTGTGATTTGGTACCGAGACTATTCAGACACTAAAGCCATAATGATCATTAGGCCTAATGGGTTTGTTTGTGACCGTATTATAGTTTTCATTGAATTCCTAGCACCAGTCTACTTTTCTAAAAATATTTCTGCATTAACGGGACGAGGATTATTTCTAACCGGATCAATTCTAATGACGGGTCTATGCGATAAATATTAACAAAGCAATCTTATCGATGGTAAATAGATTATTTGTGTAAACCATAACAGGCGGATATTACATATTTTCAACAGCTGAGTTGAATTGTAAATGCTTCGAATAATATTAGAATGTTATTTCATTGATGTAATACTAGTTTTGAACAAGTAGAATTAGTAGGATTTTCAACAAAGATTGAAATACATTTGACATTAATTTATTCTCCCTTTATTCCGAAATATGTTCCGTTTTGAATTTTATAAATATCGTTTTTACTTTTTCCATACTATGATCTTTTTTCTCTCAAACCTTACCAAATTACATTCAATTGGCCCGATACTAAACGTCTCTAGACGGTTAGTATTGACTGTTGTTTGAAAATATTCGGTAGTTTTATGGCATAAGCAAGTGCACTTAAATAGTAGTAGTATAGTAAGTAATATCCCGAGAAGGTAAACAAGGATAATTAGAAGGTAATTCAAAACAAATCCCGGGCCATTCCAACCGAGGGTCTGGTCATTTGGTTTTAGTTGGTAAGAGTCACGTATTATCCCCTGCTTTGCCCCTGCTACTTAAATGTATGTATTTAAGAGATTACCTACATTAATTTCAAAATCCAATTGAACGACGAATCAAAGTACCAGCTAAATCCAATATCATGCTACTCACTAAAACTGAAAGCAATAAGACAAGAAAAGATATTTGAAACAATTAATACTACATATTCGGATTTGGAAACTAGGAGTTTAATTTTAATTAAAATAATAATTCCGAAAGCCTCGCCATTTTATAAATCCATCGCGAACGTTCAATCAAAGAATATGACAGCAATCAGTATCTAATCCAGGCACAACGATCCTTCAAAATAAATTGTAAAAACACAACAGAACACAAAGGCAAACTAAAAATGTACGAAATGTGCAAAATACAATGAAGTATAAATATAAATTATTTGATAATTTGATATAATTAAATATAAATTGAAAGGCGGGGAAAAATGATGTTGCAAACACTATTTTAAAGTTATGATAAATGTTCATACGAAAGTAAATATGTATTAGACTCAAAGTTCGTTTTAAAAAACAAATACCGCAAGATTTTCAAGCTATTTGTTGATCATTTCTATAACTCTACTAAATGTTGCGTCTTTAAACAAGGTCCAATGATCATGGCACTGACGAAGATAAATGTTCTGCGAGATTGTTGCGTGCACAACGCTAGACCATGCACTTTTGTCTCTACGACAAAAGACACTATGTCTTTAATTTTAATTATAACGTTTTTATAAATTGTTGAAATGCATCTTGCAACAACTGGCTTGTTCACTAGACATTACTCCTTCGGATTATTACCCGTTCGGTTCGATAGAACACGTCATATCCAATATATCTATCTCCAATTAGCGAATGAGACAGAAAAATGACTTGACGATTAGATTTTTTGCGTGACGGAATTCATCACTTGCTTGATAGATGATTGAAAGTAAGTACGATAGAAGGCAATATTTTGATCGAATAACTTTCTGTACATTCTGTTAGATAGGCCTATAGTTTCACTGAAAAATTTCGATTATTCATTTATACGTTTGATAATACTTTTTTTTTTTCTTTTTTTTTTTTCTTTCCTCTTTTTTCATTCCTTTTTTTCTTTCCTTTTTTTTTTTTTTTTTTTTTTTTTTTTTTTTTTCTTTAGAATTAAACATCGATCATGTACTGATACAATAAAGTGGAAGAATTGACGAATAGTCGAGTTGATTTTACTTTAATATTTTGATTTAGTTTGATTAATTCTGGATTGTTCTGGTCGTAATGTTAAAAATGCGATCCACGAGAAATTGAAAATCATCTCTGAAAAAAACTTTCCCTTTTCGAATTTGCAATGGTTACTTTTGTATCGCTCGAATAAACGAAATTAATATATTTACCCACAAAAAGATAATTTTCCGAGAAGGACAGAAAGGAAGGAAGCGTAGCGTATCCCCCTTAACCTTTCGAAAGAATCATACATTTCCATGTGTTTCAGAGAAACATGCACTACCCCATTCACTAAAAAATTAAAAGACGGTCCGAGAAACATATTTATCATGGAACGGGAAAAATTGGTAAAAACGATAGAAAGAGAGAATGGGATTTGGCGTCACCTGTGGCCGCGGTCGTGGCCGGCGGTTGCCGCGCTCGCCGCTGCACCGATGTCGCGCAACGTGGAATTTAGGCTGGAATTCAGGCTGGAATTCAGGCTCGATCCAAGAGCGGCGTTCAACGAGGTCCTGCGCAATGCACCAGGGTCGCGTCGCCTACCGCCATGGCCGTGCTCGAGCCTAACAACAGGCCCAGTCAGATGTATTCCCCTTACGACGACGCGATTAGGTTCGTCGTACACCTATCGTTAATCTGTTATTGCACGGCTGTCGTTGTATATCATAACATGACATGTTCGATGCTTGTCACGCGATGCATCGGTAAAACGAATCGCGAATAGAATCGAAATATTTCGGATAATTTGGTTGTTCCCTTCGTTCGATTCCCTTTTGAAAAGATCGAGCGATAAGAATATTATTATTCAATGTAATTATTAATTACTGGAGATGAAAGTTGGATTCTATACGACAATACTGCGCGCAAGCGATCTTGGTCGAATCGGCATAAGCGTTCTCCAACGATAACAAGACCTGGATTTCACCCGAAGAAGGTGCTGCTTTTAATTTGCTAGGACTGGAATGGTATCCTCTAATACGAATTACTTCCGAAAGAGCAAACGATCAACAGTGAAAAAGATTCCACCTAATTCGAAAAACTTAAACTAAAAACTTAACTCACAAAACATGCTGAAGTGGTGAACAGAACAGACGTGGCGTCGTGTTCCACCGCGATAACGCGAGATCACACGTTTATTTTTAGCAGTGCGAACGAAACTTCTAGAGTTCGATTGGGATGTTTTAGCACGTCCTCCATACTCTCCAGATCTTGTACCATCCGACTATTATTTGTTTCTCTTCCTAAAGAATTTTCTCCGCAATAGAAAATTCCAATCAGTAAACGAAGTGAAAAACGGCCTCGAAGAATATTTGAAAAGTAAGCCGAGAGAATATTGGAAAAATGGCATTATCAGATTGCCCGATAGACGGCAAAAGATGGTAGAAGAGAAATGATCATACATTATTTAAGAAAGGTAGGAAATATATGTTTTATACTTACCTCCTATTTAAAAAACGAAATGAACTTTCCTAATAATTACGTATTATATTATTCTAAAATTATACTTTCTAATGAAATTATTTTATAATTGCAGCATTCTCTATACTGTATTGCACATATATTTTATAGATATAATGTATCTCATATATCTGAGGCATCTAATAAACAAAGCTAGGAGCAAAACTCACTTTTGTTTGAACATGTCTATTCTCCGACAAAAGATAACCCACCAAAGAACTTTTGCTCTCTTTTTTTTTTAGCATCTAGGTTTTTTTAGCAACTATCGTTTCCGTAAGGTGTCTGACACCTCCGGATTGGGCGTATAAACTTCCTGGATCGACCAACCTTCCGTTTCTTCGACGCTGAACTAGAACTCGCGATAGTAGGTGCTGGGGATGATGTATCATACTCAAGTTGCATACATTTGTCAGAGATCTGATGACATTTATTAGAAAAAGATTCTTTATTTGTACACATGTGTTATAGTCCCCTCAACTTCTTGTATTTAATATTAGGACATCCCATAAGTTCGTGCCGACGTTTGTACTTTATACATTTCATGTGTCGATTTATAAACATACGGCGATAAGGGGGGGGGGACCAGAAAAATGGAAAAAAGTTGTACAACGAGAGGGGGATTACATTTTTTCATGAAACTGAAAGGTATGTAAACAATCTTAACATATATAATATAACATATATATAGGGAGATCCCCCCACTTTAAAATACATTGCTGCATGACCGATCGGGGAGATGTCCCATTTTGAGCTTGGCAACGTGTTCTTTTTTTTTCTTTATTAACCAATTTAGTGGTGCTGAACTGTGACTGATACATTTCAATTATGAGATATTCGTTCCTACTAATCTTAATGTTTAATTGTCATAAAAATATTCGAAATTTTAAAATTAATGAAATTAATAAAACATATCACATAAATGAAATATATCAATAAGGATCTTAATTATCATGACAATATAATTAATATATATATATGATATATTATATTATGTTTTTATATATATATATATATATCTATTAAAATTTATATATAATACATTATAACTATTTTTAATTCGGGCATTACAGATAAGTAACTTTTCGTCATTATCCTTTGTCATTAAAATAAATCTTTTTTCATTTTCTTATATTCTTCTTAACAATGTCTCGCGTTATTAATTTGGTATCTTAAAATAACTATCTTATCTTAAAATAACAGAATTGCCCTCGCTTATAAAATTTTGAATTATAATTACAGATATAAGCTATTAAAGTTTTATTAGTTGTAATTAATTATTAGTCTACTTCTGTTTTCTCTGGTGTTTCCTTTTTTTGCGCTTTTCTCCTCTTTTCGTCCTCTTGTGGCAATTTGTTTGATAATACTTGGTATACTATCCAGTAATTTGATGTGGCTGCTTTGTTCACCCAATTTTACCAAATTCACATTGGCATAGCTAGGACAGCTGAAGCTAATGGCTGAGGAGCTCCATCGGACGATTGCGATGGAGATTTGTGCGGTGAAGACGTCGATTCTAACGTCTAACGTCTAACGTCTAACGTGGGCATGTGAGGAGACCGTGGTCGGAACTGTAAACATAATTAATCGTGTTTTATGAATCATTCTTACGGCAACTCAATGATTTTCTATTAAAATTTTAATCGAGGTTTTTTTCCAATTAAATTATTCAAGATATCTTGCAGTAAGAAAACTATTCTGCATTTTATATTTTTATAAACTATTTTTATAAACTATAAACATCGTCTTAGTCGTTATGAGAAAGGAACGATCCTACGTGAAAAAGTAAGTTAATAATGTGAAACAAAATCTTTTTATCATCGTAACGTTTATCACAATCATTTTCGGTATACGAGTCGAGAATAGATTGCTCATGTTCCAACTCGCCATCGGTTTTGAACACCTCTTGGGGCTCTCGGAATCTTACAAATTTTCTTGTACGTACCAGCTGTTGTCCGATGTCTCATTATCTGGGACATTTGCTCTGGCCAGGTTCAATAACAAACTAACAGCATCTTCTTCGGAAGATTCTGTTAGATTCGACGTCTGGGAACTTTTATCCGCTACTTCCTCCATATATCGTTGTTCTGCCAAAGCGCACAACAACGCAAAATTGCTGTTCACGTTGTCGCTGTGCTTTTCCACAGGAAAAAGTACCCTGCCCCTGATAGCCAATCTCTTTAATTTGGATCTCCTACTTTCCTTTAATCTCGATGGTAATTTTAAGCCGTTAATATCAGCTATCATATGTCTCGGTTCAGAAATAATCGCTAACCGAGATTTCGGAGTTTCGTTATAAAGCGTCAACTCCGCCACGTTTTCACCTTGTTTTTCCTGCATCATCACGATTGGTTCCACACCACCTGTTCCAACAGAATCGATGTTCGTTATTTAACAAATAACATTATTTTGCACATTAATTTTCTTCATCTAATGATCAAAAAATTTTATAAATATCGAGCGTCGACTGACTATCACGACTGGTTGCATCTGTTATACAAGAAACGAAAGATGTTTCTCTATATGTCGATGTTTTTTGTGATTTCATGTTATGTAAAATATCAATTTGGAAATGTTTTACTATAGTTGGAAAAATTATGCAAATAAAGTAGCTGTTATTTCAAGAAAATCTATAATACATAATGAAATATAATACCCGTGATTTTATTATTCGAAATATTCAATTTATGTATATTATAAATAAACTTTACGCTATAACATATATATAAAATATATAAAAATTGGTACCATATTACCATTCTATAAGGAACAGCAATGAAGTAAGACCATTAAATGATTATGATTTATAATTACACTGGTTAATCAAACTAAATGAATGCCAGAAAAGAATCTTTAATGATATCTTCTACGGAATTTTACTAAAAAAAAAGTAGTGTATTTTTAAATCAAGAGAAATAAGAATAATAAAAACAAACGTGCAGAATAACGTTACACGCTTTCAAATTTTCTTTCCAGTATCCAAAAGAATAGGGAATGCTAATAAAATATCAATATCGTTCCTCAACGTTGAATACGCACAAGTTAAGCACAACGATAATCAAATATATTCAACGAAGGTTTCGCTTATTGTCCACTGCTTTGTCCGGCCGATCGGTTTGATTGTTTCAAAAATGCTTTGTCCAACTTTGTTATAATTTGCCGCAATCGGTTACGATATTATAACAGAAAGAACCAAAAGCGAAAGTCTATAGCGTCGTTTCGTATGCAAAGCGTTAAATGAAATGGTCGAGATTTGAAAACTGAAAATATAGAATTTTCTGAAATCTATCACTGGTATGATATAGCTTCTATTCGATGGATACAATCGATCAAGATCATTGAAATCGTTACGCAATGTAACCGTTTGAGTGCTATGAACGCGCCCAGCGAAAACTATGCGTGTAGACTAAGGACACATAGAAGAGAATAAGAGGAGAGAATTGATTAACGTATATATAAAAAAAAGGAAAATGAAAGTTGATTTACCTTCTGTACACTTCGTGAAAAGTACACTTGTTACACTGCGACAGTTGTCAGATGTCGTGTAATATTCGTTTGCACTCGGTTGTTGTTACGATCACGTTACCAGCGAAACTAATATGTCTACTACTGCAAAGGTACGAAAATTTTCCTACCCCTAACGCATGCCCTGTTGCCGTAGTTGGGAACATTGTGGGCGGAGAGTTACGAATCGTAGGTACCAATGGAAAATTCACTCCCCTACTGATAATCCCTGAGAAATATTACTGCAAATTTTCCCTAGATCCTCCAGACGTTCAAAGTAAAAAAAGGATGTTGTAAGAATGCAATATATAAATGCAATTTATATTACGGTTTATTAAAAAAAAGTAGCGCGTCCTCAACGATTGCAACCGTTACTCGCGGACTCTTTCCACGCGGAGCATTCAGCACTCAAAGGATTAATCGAATATTTAATATTTAATATTTAATATTTATCTGCTGCAATAAATTATTTTGATGTAGGTACAGCGGAATAATTTCATCGTGCGAGTAAGTAATATTGATAGATATATAAAAAACATTTTAATACAGCTTTTACATCTAACTATATATCTGAAAACGTAATGCCAATGAGTTGAAAGTGTATCGATAATTAGTTCATCGATATAAATTTTAGAGAAAAATTTAAAGGCTACAAGATATAGTTTCCATTCGATTGCTAGAATCGATCAAGATCATTGAAATCGTTACAATTGCAAATAAAACCGTATTACACAGATATGAGTATGGAATTTAATCTTTTGAGTGCTATGCACGTGTATACGCTACCAACGAAAACTACCCGTGTGGACTAAGGACACATATATATGCGTTTATCAATTTTCTTCGCCTCACTCGCGCTCGAGATTCTTTCATTAGCGTATGAACGATACACGGGTATTTCTTAGCGAACGACAATAAACAAGAGAAAAAGGAAAGTTGATTTACCTTCTGTACACTTCGTGAAAAGTACACTTGTTACACTGCGACGGTTGTCAGATGTCGTGTAATATTCGTTTGCACTCGGTTGTTGTTACGATCACGTTATGTTTGTTGTTGTTGTTGTTGTTGTTGTTGTTGTTGTTCTGTGACATGTACGAGGTTTGAGGAATCTGTAGAAGAGGGATTAATTATGCAGTGTTCCTGATATTGAATTGATTTTCCGTTATTGCGATTCGATTCTGCGAACAGAAAATTTCATTTCGTGTTCTTCTTTCAGAAATATATATCATGTTAAATAATATATCATGTAAATAATATATCATGTTTTATAGGATAGAATTTTTATATTTCCTGAGTTGACGTTTAAAACGATATTGCGAAACTTCGAGATTGTTTATTGTATATAAACTTGCTTTGTATATGTTTTAATATATTTAATATATCGTTTAATATATAAATAGCTAAATTTATCTGCAGAATGGTTTTAATCTTTTTATTATGTGTTCCGTGTGATTTGGTACCGAGACTATTCAGA
>JAFJHM010000140.1:0-40339 GCA_019201815.1 Bombus balteatus
TTTGCGTTTAGTACCTTTGTAACTGCAAAATCGAGTAGGTCAGATATATTGCTCAGGTCTGTCGGCCAGTATGTCGACCTTCCTGTGGATAATATATTGAGGTTATTGTTTCTAATTTATTTTTCCAGGGTTCTACCTCGAGGTGTAGTAATTCTTGATCCCCATTGCGTGTGTTTTGCATTGTAGTCTCCCGCTGCGACATACTTGTCCCCTAAATGTTGGAAGTAGTCTTCCCACATTTGTGATGTTATTTTGTGTCGCGGTGGCACATATACTGCTGACAACTGGAAGCGGTTGCTACTAGTTTGTACTGTAACGGTGGTTGCTTGTGTATATTCCTTACTAACTTGGCTTTGTAAATGGTGTTTGATATCGTTTTTTATTATTACTGCGGTCCCCCCGTGCGCTTTTCCTGACGGGTGTTTGGTATCATATATGGTGTAGTACGGTATTTTCATGTAGCTTTTTGGAGTGAAGTGTGTTTCTGAAACAAACAATATGTCGATATTGTTGTTATACAGGAATGTTTTAGTTTCTGGGGCTCGTTGTTGTAAGCCATTTGAGTTCCAGGCTGCTATTTTCAACGTGTCCGTTTTTATTTTTTGCCTAGCATGTTTGTAAGCAGTTGTAGCATGACTGTGATTTGTTGCGTTTGCTGTCTGAGAACTGCGTTTTGTTCGCTTATCATTTTTGTTAGCATTTCGGTGTTTTTGATGGATTGTTTGAGCAGTTCCTTGATTTCTGTAGTGTCGTTCTTGATATTGTTCTGATTTTGGTTGTTTAAGCGTGGCGATTGGTTGATTACTTGCGCGTAGCTTCGGCTACCAATGGTGTTGGTGTTACTGTGGTTAATGTTCATTGCGTGCTGTAAATTTGATGTTGTCTCAGTTTCTGTGCTATCCTGTTGCGCTTGTAAGTTATTGTATGTCCTGTTTCGAAGCGGCGGAAACAGTTTACGTTGCAGTTGTTTTCGGACTACACAACCAGTGTAGCTAGCTGAGTGGTTTCCATTACAGTCGTAACATTTTACTTCATTTATTTTTCCTATATATGGACAGTTTATTGTTAGGTGCTTTTCTGCGCATTTGACACACGTCGGATTTCTGTTGCAGTAATTTTTTGTGTGTCCATATTGCTGACACCTTACGTATTGTGGTATGTCGTTTTTATGTCTAGGTGGCTCCACTGTTACTATTGTGTTTAGAACTTTTTTAATTTCAAAAATTTCTTTGTTATTATTTTTAGGTTCGAGTTCTATTTGAAATAGCGGTAACGGTTATTTAGTATCATATCTGGTTTTGCTCTGACCTGGTGTCCGAATTTAGCTAGTTCCTCGCATATGTTGTTTGTATTTGTTTTTGGGTATAATCCTCTGATTATTGAAAGTTATATTTAATCCTCTGATTATAAAAGTTTCTGGGGTGTTAGTTTGTACTTTTACTTGATCTAGTTTTAATTGTTTTATAGTATAGTTTTCTTTTCCTGCCGTGTTGTTCAGTAGTTCAATGAGGGGGTCTACTATTTGAGCATCTATGTAAATTGGTGGTGGTTTGGCGATGTGGGTTATTGGTTTCTCGGCTAGGTCTGTTTCTTTCTCTTCTGACAGTGCGCTGAAGGAGTTTCGGAGAGTAATTTCTTGTAGCCATTATTGCCTATCTGCTTCTGTAGCTTTCCTAGCGTTTGTGCTTGGTGTTACTTTGCGTCTTTTGTTGGAAGTTTTCATCTTCCAGCTTTCATTCTGTTGGGTTAGTTCATTGTTGATTTTATTCTCCTCATTCTTTTGTGATGTTTCCATTTCCATTACTTTTATAGCTGAACACTCCTTATCTTCGTTTAGTGATTGTCTTAGATTTGTTATATTTGTAGCTCTGTTTATGAAATATGTTTCGCCTTTAGTTATTATTTGTAATGGTGGTATTTGGTTTTGCATTTTGGATTTTCCACCATTTGGCAATGTGCGTTATCGTTAGTCACATTATTTTCCCACTTGCCGCACTTTCACTAAATCACTGTTTCACACGTCCGTTTAGCTCGGCTGCTCAGGCAGAACTGAGTTACATAGTGTCTTTACGCTCGGTGAATATTCTACGTTTTAACAAAGAATTAGTTTAATAGTACTTGTATCGTATACAAGCAAGTTGAGTACAACTTGGACTTTGGAAGAAAGCGCATTTTGTTATCCCGTTGACCGCGGATTCGTTATTGAACCTAGAATCATTGACATTAGCATTTCAAGTATCTAATTACCACGGTTGTCAAATTCTGTAATAATCGTATTTGCACTAGTCAATATCTTCTCTATTGCACAATAATAATGTCTAATCCAAACGAAGATTCGTTTCATGCCCCTGACCCTAATCATAATGTGAACCCGACATATATAAAATTATATATATGTCGGAGATGAAAGGACGTCGGGGCCTTTCTTTTGGAATTTTTGGGAAGATCCCCAATACTATAGTCTAGATTATTTATTATAGCTGTACTTAAAAAGTAAAACTTAGAAGTAGTTGTTATGATTCAATCCGATTATGTTTGCCCGGAATTTGTGACAGTGGGCTTGGGCTCGAGGTAACACAACTGGTCGCTGAACGTAGCCACGGTCACGGGATGGACGTTTTTACCTAACAAAGAGTAAGTGCCAATATTATGGGACACATGTTGTATTAACAATCAAACCCCGGACAGAAACAATGTCCGCGCTACGCGGGACTGTCTAGCAACGGCGATTGGAATCCCCGACCAATATACACCAAACGAACGCGATCGTAAGGAGAGGAAAGTTTTCATCAGTCTTTTATTCTTGCGATCTTCTTGGAGAGTTTCACATCGTCTTTACGTGCAGTATATACCGAGCGTTACAGCGAACGTTACTTTGTACTTCAAAATATATTCTACGTTTAACAAAGAGTTAGCTCGTTGACCGTGGATTCGTTATTGAACCTAAGATCATTGTCATTAACATCTCGAGTGTCTAATCACCACGGTTATTTGTCAAACTCTGTAAAAATCATGTTTATACTAGTAAATATAATCTCTATTGTACAACAACGATGGGTACTCCAAATGAAGATTCGTTACTCGCCCCTAAACCTAACGATAACTCAACATATAAATATAAGTTGGTAAAAGTTTCATTGATCACAAATTGAAAATAAGAAAATTTCAGTTTTGAGTTGAAGATGCCAGCTTGTCGTGGCCTTTAATATTTGTCGCTCGTTTCGATTCTCAGACTCTCCCTCTCTTTCACTCGCATTGTCCTTTTCTATGTTCGATACGTCTGAGATCTCAGTTTCGAGAAAGAGAATTGTATCTACATCTCTGCTATTACAACTCTTGGGTCTCGATTTTTGTGCAGTTTTCGAATGTTTCCTGTATTATCAAAAAACGCAATAATAATTCAGAAAGAATTGTGCCTGCAGACGAAGTTTAGCTGTTTTTTCAATTAAAATATACTCACAGTAGTGGCATTTCAGCACATTGATGATATCTTAGGATTTACAATAAAGCAATTACATAGCTTTTCTTTATTGAACATCTACTACTGACTACAGGGATAGTGGCAAGCAGTGATACTCGATCCGAGAATGAATATCGACGGAGCAACAAAACTTTTTTATTATTGACCCACTTTTTAGGAAACTTCCATCAACATGTTCGTGATATTTTTGTGGTTAAAATAACACGAAATACGATATAATTTGTTAAAATCGGCAAACTACTATAGGTTTCTTTGTAAGTGAAAGACATCAGAGAGGACGATCGCTGAGAAAGCGAGCCTCTCAAGTTTTCGTCCGACGATATTATGTCCCTGTGTGCCCCGAAGTTCCGAAGAGGACAAGCGGACGTGGTTCTGTTCCCGCCTATAGTTCAATTCTTTGGTTTAATAACTGATATCTTGCATTACGCTTATCTTTTTTTTATTTGGTAGACAATTTACAACCAATTCTCATTGAGAATTATAAGTAAATTATTTTGGCGTGGTACTGTAACTTGGATTATAATAGCCCGGTCAAAATAGACATAAAAATGGTGATCAAAGAACAGAAATTCCTACGGAGCTAAATTTTGGTAGAGACCTTGGGTACACCTGTACAAATAAAGTGCCAAAAATCCCTATTGATTCCACGCGTGATAAAAGAGTTATTCAAGGTTAAAGTCAAAATTTTCGGATTTTTTTAAATTTTTCTTGAAAACGGTAAGTTTTGTCGAAAATATAGCCTGGACAAAACTTGTAGATCATAAAAGTATCTACAAAAATGTTCCTCATACTTTTTTCCCTAAGTATCACCATTCCTATGATATCGCCATTCTAAATGTTGAAAGTGTTACATTCTACATGATATGCACACAAATACCACATATATACATAGGCACTTAATATAAGTAAAAATGCCTATTTGTATTTCTTATATGTTTAAACCATTCAATTTTGAGATTATACACTCAAAAGAAACTCAGTCCTTTGGCCAATCCTTTCTATATACCCGCATGACCTTGATCAACATCTGGCTACTCTATAATTGTTCACGTGGCGACGCTCTGCTTTTCTGAAGTAAGTGAAATACTTTTAGTGTTATGAACGTTCCTTTCGAGTGAATACATGTATTTACTGCTAGCGTTTATTATTACAGTTTGTACCCATTAATATTTTTAAAAACTGTCACAATTGTGCTTTATTTGCAATAAACTTTTGACGGAAGGTGAAATTATTACAGTTAGTTGTGGAATGAAAACTTTGATCGATGCAAGTATCGAAAGAGGTGATGAGTTTGTTGATTATCTGAGAAACTCCAAAGAAAATTGATTGTATAGACAAGTATAGATATTTAAGAAGACATGACTGTTGAAGTCGAATTTGAAGAGTATGAATCAGATTAAAATATTAACATAAACTAGAACTACAGTTTAAAATAATCACCTATATCACAATATCAATAGCACTAATCATCATGCAGTAAATACAGTATTTTCCCATAAAACTCCGTCATAACAGATCGTGGAAGAAAAGCGCCAAGTACACTACCTCATAGGTGGTGTGGAAATGTGTGCATATCATGTAGAATGTAACACTTTCAACATTTAGAATGGCGATATCATAGGAATGGTGATTCTTAGGAAAAAAAGTATGAGGAACATTTTTGTAGATAATTTTGTGATCTACAATTTTTTTCTAGGCTATATTTTCGACAAAACTTACCGTTTTCAAGAAAAATTTAAAAAATCCGAAAATTTTTACTTTGACCTTGAATAACTCTTTTAGCCCGCGTGGAATCAATAGGGATTTTTGGCACTTTATTTCTACAGGTGTACCCAAGGTCTCTACCAAAATTTAGCTCCGTAGGAATTTCTGTTCTTTGAAATATCTATTTTGACCGGACTAAAGAGTTTATAGTATGTTTGATTCTAATTGAATCTAATGCTTCAATCTAAAGGGTATTGTCTTTTTAGTCTGCGGATCTGATCCGTCGTGTTAAGTAATTGGGTAACTAGTGGGTTTACGCTTATATGAAATGTAATTACAATGTAATTTCTTTTTTCTTTCAAATTGCATTCAAATGCCACATTTATTGTAAATTGCAATGAAATTGTTGACATTCTTACAAACATCGCGGTCCTTTTTCTATTTCGATGAGTAATTTTCATTTCTAACGTATTAAACATTTTCTACTAGTAAGAATTGGGAATAAAGGAAACAGTTGAAATACAACAATACACCTTACAGAATTCATATTTAGACAGACCAGTTTAAAAAGAGGAAATAATTTAACTCTCGTATTGCAGCGCCGGAGTCCGTTCGAACTAGTCGACTAAAGACGGAAGTTATTTATGTTACAAAGATATCTACGCTGCCCGCTGACAGCAGCCAGGAAAATCGGCGGAAGAAGGGACGCCTGACCAGGAGGCAAAATTACTATAGGTTGGTCAGCGGCGAGGGTTTCCCCTCTCCCGGCGCGACAACTCCAATGCTTCAGGTGCATGGAGTCGGGTCATGTGCGCAGGGACTGCACGTCGACGGTCGACCGGTCGGAGCGCTGCTATCGGTGCGGGGCGGAAGGACATCGCGCCAGGGACTGCTCGGCGCGAGTACCTAAGTGTCGGGCGTGCACGGACCTAGGACTGCCCGCATCGCACCGTATGGGTTCGAAGAACGGGCCGGAGGAGGCTATAGAGACGGAGCCTTCCCCGACGTGAGCGGAAGAAGAAGAGGAGGACAGCTGCTCCTGCAGTACAATCTTAACCGCTTCCCCCGGACTTATTGTTCCAGAGCCTGGTGGAGCGGCGGATCGGTCTGGCAGCGGTGGCCGAGCCATACAGCATTCTCGACGCGTCACGGGGCGCTGGGGATCTAATCGGCTCGGTCGCCATATTCTGGAACGGTAACGCGGGGCCCCCTGCTCGGTGATCGAGCGGGGACGGAGCTTCGTGGCCGTAAAATGGGGCGACCTGGCCGTGATGGCCGTTTACGTTTCGCCCAACATCAGCCGGACGGAATACGGCTCTTTCCTGGACAGACTTGCGGCTTGCGCGAGGCGTTTGGGCGCCTGTCCATCACTGGTCCTCGGGGACTTCAACGCTGACTCAACGGCGTGGGGCTCCCGTAGGACCAACGGAAAGGGGCGCGACGTGCAGGACTGGGCGACCGCACTCGACCTCCTGCTTATGAAACGGGGGTCGACCAACACATGCGTGGCTTGGCGGGGCGAGTACATAGTGGACCTCACGTGGGCAAACCCAGCCGCATCCCGCCGTGTATCCGGTTGGAGCGTGTCCCCGGAGGAGACCCTCTCGGACCACCTCTACATCTTGATGGAGGTGGCTGTTGATGGTGCGATGGGCGACCGTTCGTTTGGTGCGAGCGAGCCCACCGGGAAGGAGAGGAAGACCACCACTCCTTCAACTTACGGAGGAACAGGATCCTCTAGCGGATCTCGAAGTCCTGCACCTCCGGATCTGACCGTTTTCTTATTTTCTGCACTACTCTCCAACCCGTCGGGACAGCGGAAACTGCGCGACGCTGACCAGGCATGTGGGGGAGGTGACGGAGTGGAACCCATGATCGCTCCCGCTTCGGCCCGGGGGCATTTCCTTTCGTCCCCCTCGTAGAGGCGATCCCCGCCTCTTGTCCTTCACCCTCGTTATTAGGACCTTCGGCTGCCTTCTCCGTGCGTTCCTTGGTCAACCGTTCCACCGTCTCTCGGAGACGGCTGACCTCTCTCTCCAGAAGGCGCACCCTCCTCCGCATATATGCGCCGTCCTCCTCTTCCTGACTGTGGGTCGCTTCCGCGTCCTTCATGGCCTCTTGTTTGTCGACCTGAGGTGGTATGTGAGCGATAGTTGATATAGAAACACTAGAGTATACTTAACGTTGTGTTTATTAAAATATACCCAAAGTGTACACTATTCGTATAACACAACCGGCTAGATTGATTCCTGATTACAAATATATCGGCGCGGGAGAAGTATCGACTTCACTGTTGCTGCTCGAATGACTCGATTACCAAAAGTCCTCTCGCTTCCCTATTCGCTATATTTATATGCGTCGGAGTTGACAAAAGGCGTCGGGGTCTTTCTTTCGACGGTGTTCTCGAAAGATCCCGACGGTCGCTGAACTCTCGACCTTGTTTACTATTTTGACTTTACCTGTAGTCGGAGCGAAGGCATATGAACACGACAAAAACAACGGATTTTAATTGCCCTATAATAACCGCCTACGGTTGTCGGATCTATGATAATCCTATCTACAGGTAAACAAGGTTTTTTGTGTAGCGGGTCAAGGAACGGAAACCGTTGTAAAATTTTACCGTCCAGTGCCGCTACAGTACCCCCCTGCCAGTGATAACGTTACTGCTTTTTATGTTGGCGCGGCTACACTTGTTAACCGCTTAATTCAAACCCGCTTGAAAGCGGTCAGGAAAGCGAACTCTCCTACCCGAACGCGTGGTATAATAGCTTCTTTCATCTCCCTCGCTTTGTTGGGCTTGCTCGGTGCTTTGCGGCATTAATATTTTCCTATGTAAAGGCAAGTCGTGGGTTACTGCGCTCTTTTCGAGTTCTTCAATGTCTTCCGATACGATGAAGGCGGGTTTTAGGCGAGCTACGGAGACTTTTACGCTTTTGTCCCTCATCCGTACGGTAAAAGTGTTCTCCCCACGCTGTATAACCTGGTAGGGGCCATCGTACCGTGGTTGTAGTGGAGCTCCGATTGCATCGTGGCGTACGAAAACGGACGGCGAAGTTCCTAAATCGCGGAACATGAATGTTTTCTTTTCGCCGTGTCGCGCAGTTGGAAGGGGTCTAATGTTGTTCATACGCTCTCCCAGACGATTTGCGAAATCCGCGTTGGCCGGTTGTTTTGCTGGTACGAAAAATTCTGCCGGCAATCGTATGCCCGTACCGTAAATCAGTTCGGCTGCCGTTGCATTCAGGTCCTCCTTGATAGCGGTTCTAATGCCTAACAGAACTATGGGTAGGCTTTCAACCCAGTTGCTCGAATTGTGGCATTTATTTTCTGCCTTAAGCTGCCTGTGGAAGCGTTCTACCATCCCGTTGGACGCAGGGTGATACGCTATTGTACGCAAATGCTTAATGCCGAGCATCCGGCATAGTTCGTTAAAGAGGTTGGATTCGAATTGGCGTCCTTGATCGGTTGTTATTTTTGCCGGGACGCCAAAACGCGCTATCCATGTGGAGAGAAGGGCCGAGGCAACGGTCGTTGCTTCCATATCAACAATGGGAATGGCTTCGGGCCAACGTGAAAAACGGTCGATACATGTTAGACAATATCGGTATCCTTGTGAATATTGCATCACGATAATGTCTAAATGTATATGCTCGAACCGTCCTGCGAGCTCTCCGAATGTTCCGGTCGGCGTTGCTACATGTCTGGTTATCTTGCATTGTTGACACGGGATACATTGTCGTGTCCATGTTTGGCAATCTTTATTTACTGCCGGCCAAACGAAACGCAATTTTACTAATTTTTGTGTCGCGCGTATCTCTGGATGGGAAAGTCCGTGGAGCGAAATGAATACATCGCGCCGCAAGGATTTCGGTACGTACGGTCGGATTATGTCGCTTGCTACGTCGCAGTATATTTCCGCGTCGTACTCCGGAAAACGAATTTTCTTTAGCTGCAACGCGGTTGAATCGGAGTTTAAGATATCGCGTAGCTGCTTGTCGTTTTCTTGCGCGGCGGCGAGAGTTTGGTGATCGACGGATTTTCCTATCACTTCGATGCGAGATAGGGCGTCGGCTACATTATTATTGAGCCCCTTTATATATCTAATATCGGTCGTGAACTGCCCGATAAAATTTTATTGTCGGAATTGTCGCGGCGAACACTTGTCGGGATTCTGCTTGAACGCATACGTGAGGGGTTTATGATCTGTAAAAATGGTGGAATTCCTCCCCTCTACTGCGTGTTGGAATCGCTTGACCGCGGTATACATGGCGAGTAATTCGCGATCGTACGCGCTGTATTTTCGCTGCGCGGAATTTAAGGGTTTTGTTAAGAAACCCAATGGTTGCCAAGTGTCATTTGCTCGTTGCTGTATTGCATAGTCGGACGCGTCTACTGCGAGGCTAATGGGCGCGCCAGGTATGGGATGCGCTGGGCCCCAAAGGTGCTGGTGTGGCATTGCACTCTTCACGCCCACCAGTGCCAAGTGCCAACTCCTCCTCCAAGTCGGTGGGGCCTGGTAAACATTGGCTTGCCAGTGGCTAACGGAGCAATGGCTATCCCAATCACCCTTCTCCTCTCCCATCCACTCGTCACAGTCCCCTCCTCAAGCAGTGATCGAAGGTTCCGGAGGAAGATGCCGATTGTACAAGAAGGCGACGTGGGCTAAAAACCCACCCTTCCCGAGGAAGAGGATCGGAGGACAACGTGGCGTAAGACCCACACACGACGGGGATCCGACTTTCGGTCGTCGCGGGCTAACAACCCGCCGGATCCTCGTCAAGGACCTGACTCGGGAACGGACATGACTGGGAAGTGGCGTCTTCCCGAGGAGGCCGGAGGTTGCTGCTCTCCCTTCCATTTCCCACATCTCCCACCCCCTACCTTCCAATCCCTCAGGGGCTGCGGGCTCGCTGGCGAGTCACAGTACGGGTATGCGACCCCGAGGAACCCTAGCCCAAATACCGTACCCCATTGGTCATGTCTCAGTGGGCCGGGGGTCTTGCCTTAATCGGCCGGACCGCGAGGATGACAACCTCTATAATAAATCCCTAACCCCAAGCAGCGGTGCGCGGCGACGGGGTACCTCGCAGTCGAGGGCACTGTGAGGTGGCCGATGGGTGCATCGGTCATTAGCGGCCAACCCCGGGGTACCTGGCGATCCCCCGGCGGTATCAGCCTTCCCCCGGTAAGCGGCTCTGCCGGGGGCGACACCCCTTTCCGCATGGATTGGAAGGCGCCCGGAAGCCTCGGTGTACAGGCGCCGCAAGAACCAGATGAAAGCAACAAAAATAAAAAATACCAGGAAGATAAAGAGAGGCAGGAAGACGAAAAGCGATGAGGAGGAGAAGACGGAGGAGGTCGCGCGAGGAAGTACTGAAGCAGAGACGACCTCTCCCACGGAAGGGCTTTTCCGCCGCCCGTCAAGCGCGGCGGATCAAGCGATGGAAGAGACGACGGAGGACGAGGAGTCCCTCGTTGTCCGAGCCCCACAGGAGAAAAAAAGGAAGTGCGGCGGATTCACAGGGTACCAGCCGGACCTAGCCGAGGAAATGAACGGGCTGAGTTCGGCGGACCTGTGGGCGGAAATGCTCCGGCAAGCCGCGATGGTCGCTCAGATTGCCGATATATCTGGCAATCTGAAAGGCACCTCGGTGAAGGCGCTGAGGCATGCAGCGAATGTGATCGCCACCGGTATCACGTTGATGGCATCAAGGACGAACACCGCTCCTGGCGCTGCCGCCATAACGGAGGCACGCCTGTCAGCACTAGAGGAGGCGCAGCACAAGGAGCTGACCGACGTTCAGTCGCAGCTCACGGAACTTGTGCGTAGGATCGAGAAGATGGGCAGCGACTTGGCCCGTCTAGCGGAGGATCGCGCACAGGACGCGAACGGGAAGAACGATATGGAGATCGTCTCCAAACAGACCACCGGAAGGGTCTACACCGGAGCCGCAATCACGTCAGCGGCCAACGGCGGACAAACGGCTGTCATCGCAGAATGGCAGACGGTGGAAAGCAGGAGACAGAGGAAGAAGGCGCCGGCAGTGAAACAGCCGGCGAAGACAACACCGGGGCCGGTTCCGAAGAACCCAAGGAAAGCCCCGGAGCGGCGAACGGAGACCGCCGCCGGGAGAAGGGGAGACAAGCCTCCCCTCCCACGCGCGCCGCGAACATCGGCGGTGACCATAACAACGAAGGAAGGCACGGCCCAATCCTATGCGGAGGTGTTGGCCACTGCAAGAGGTAGCATCCCTCTGTCCGAGGTTGGCGTGAAGTCGATGAGGATGCGCAAGGCGATGACCGGAGGCGTCGTGCTTGAGCTCTCCGACGACAAGGAGAGGGAAAAGGCTGCCGCGCTCGCGGCACACCTGACGAAGATTGTGGACCCGAGCCAGGTCCGGATAGCGGCACCCTTCCGAGCCGCGGAAGCGAGAGTGGTCGGCACAGACATGTCGATCACCAAGGAAGAGCTTAAGGCCACCCTGGCGAAAGAGGGTGGCTGCAAGGCGGAGGAGATCAAGCTGGGCGAGGTTCGCTTCGCCCGAAACGGGCTCGGATCTGTGTGGATGCGGGGCCCGGCCGGAGCGGTCAGGAAATTGATCCAGGCCGGGAACATCCCCATAGGATGGTCGATGGCGAAAGTCGAGGCCATCGCGCGAAGACCTCTCCAGTGTTTCCGATGTCTGGAGATCGGACACGTGAGGAGGATGTGCACCTCCAAGGTGGACAGGGGGCACCTGTGCTACAGGTGCGGCGGCACGGGACACCAGGCCACAGGATGTACCGTCAAAACCCCGAAATGCCCGCTCTGCGAGGCGCTCGGGGTACCGTCGGCGCATAGGATGGGAGGACGGGCGTGCGCCCCTCCGAAGAGAAAGCAGGATACGCGAAGAGGAACCACCCGCGAACCCGCGGCCACGAGTGGTTCGACGGAAGTATCGTTGCCGCAGGGTAGCCAAGACCCTCAGCACGCGAGGAAGGAGACCGGCGCGGAGGACGCCATGGAGGTGACGGCGCTGGGGGATTAAGGAAGTGCGTATCCTCCAAAGCAACCTGGGGCGATCGAGAAGGGCGCAAGACCTGCTCTTCCAGACTATCCGGGAGTACGAGGTCGCCCTAGCGGTGGTGGCCGAGCCGTACAGGGTACTGGACGCTCCGGATTGGGCCGGAGACACGGACGAGATGGTCGCCGTCACCTGGACGACTCACGGGGTTCCGCTGGAGCGCGGCAATGGATACGTCGCGGTCGAGTGGACAGGAATGGTGGTGGTGGGCGTGTACGTGTCGCCCAACTGCGCATTCGAGGCGTTCGAGGAGTTCCTGGACGGTGTGGCCGACTGCGTCAGGCGGCACCTTCCCCGGCAGGTACTCGTTCTGGGGGACTTTAATGCCCACTCCACGGAATGGGGAAACCGCAGGACTAACGCGCGCGGTCGCGCGCTCTCGGACTGGGCCGCGGGTCTCGGGCTCCTGCTGGTAAACAGGGGCTCGACCAGCACCTGCGTGGCGCGAAGGGGGTGCTCCATCGTGGACATCACGTGGGCCTCCCCCGATGCGTTCAGACGGATCTCAGGATGGAGAGTGGCCGATGGGGTCGAGACACTCTCGGACCACCTCCATATATTCATGGAGGCGAGGGAAACACCGAGACCTGGAACGGTGTCCGCGGACGATGGCCGCGGCCCTCCGAGAGCGGGACGAGCCCGCCCGCCGCCCCGATGGAAGGTGAAGGAGAGGAACGTGGATCTGCTCCGGGCTGCCGTTACAGCGACAGCCTGGAACTGGGATGCTTCGGCGACGACGACGACCGAGACGAGCGTGGAAGAGGAGGCTGAGAATCTTCGCCGTGCCATGACGACGATCTGCGAAGCGTCCATGCCGCGTGCCGCACCGGGCACGGTGCGAAGCAGAGCGGTCAATTGGTGGAACTCCGACATCGCGGAACTGAGGGCGAGTTGCGTCCGGGTCCGAAGACGGTATCTGAGGACACGCCGCTGGCGGCGACGCGACGAGGAAGAGACCTCTCTGCGGTACGGAGAGTACCGCGAACTCAGACGCTCGCTGCGGAAGGCGATCAAAATCGCGAAGGATCGTTCCTGGTCGGACCTCGTCGAAATGGTCGACTCTGACCCCTGGGGAAGGCCGTACAAGGTCGTGTCGCGAAAACTTCGCGCCAAGGGCCCCCCGGCCACGACGGAGATGGAACCGACGCTGCTCGCCGAGGTCATCGGAACGCTGTTCCCCCCGCAAGAAGACGCTGCGCTCGCACGGCCGCGGGAATCCACCACCCCCGCGACGGAATGGAACACCGAGTGGGAAGTCACCGAGGAAGATCTCTGGGAGGCGACCAGAAAAATGGCCTCCCGCGACGTGGCGCCGGGCCCGGACGGGATCCCCGGTCGCATCTGGGGAGAGGCAATGGGGGTCATGGCCTCCAGACTTCGGCGTCTCTATACGAAATGCCTGAAGGAAGGTGTCTACCCACGGACATGGAGGATCGCGAGGTTGGTCCTGCTCCGCAAGGAGGGCCGACCACCGACCTCGCCGTCGGCGTACCGGCCGATATGCCTGCTGGACGAGGTCGGCAAGCTTCTCGAGAGAGTGGTCGCCGCCCGCCTGGAACGACACATGTCGGAGCGGGTTCAGGGTTGGCACGACAGCCAATTCGGATTCCGGAGGGGACGCTCGACGATCGACGCGGTGAAGCGCGTACGGGCGCTCACGGAGGAGATGGTCTCTCGGGGAGGCGTGGCACTGGCGGTGTCACTGGACATCGTCAACGCGTTCAACAGCATGCCATGGAGCAGGATAGTGGCGGCTCTGGAGCACTTCGAGGTTCCGAGCTACCTCGTCCGGCTTCCCGCAGGGAGGACTCGCTTATGTGAGTCTATGGGGGCTGGCAAACCCACGTTCCCGCAGCCAGGAGGACCGTCGGAGACAAGCGTCTCCGCTTACGTGAGTCCTTATGTACACCGCAAGGAAGGTCGCCGGGAGTGTAAGGCGTTTAAGTACGGTTACACTCTCTACGTGGCCTTGGGTAGTAGCGCACCCACGATCCTGATGCGAAGGGTAGGACCGTCGGGATAAGTTCCCGGGTACTCTGTACCTTGAGGCCCCCGCTTACGTGAGTCCTATCTGGGTCTGCCGAGCACGGTTAGCAGGTCGCCGGCCGGCAGTGACGTGGCCGTACATCCACACGATAGTCCCACCAATGACTAAGAATGGTACCACGGGGGTCGAGATGCAGCCCGGAGGGAGTAGCGACCCCTCAGCTCGGCCAATTTATGGGAATGGACTCGTGGTGGCAGTGGTTGATGGCCAAGATGCTGGCAAGAGGGCTGAATCTAAGGTGTATTGGCTCCACCGAAAGTCCTTCGGCGGGTGAGCAGCGTCCCACCTGCTCCGGAACCGTCCCGGGAGACGGTAGGGCTTAGAATGTGCCCCGTTCGACCTCAGACGAGCGACAGCCCCTGCAGGCTTAGCTAATAAGGTAACAAGGTACTGGGTGCCTTGTGCGATGGTTAAGCGTCAATCCCAACCCCTATGGCCCTAGGGGTGCCCGTGTGCTGTATGGATTTTATATCCGAGGAAAGTACCCGTCAACAAATTATATTACATATTACATACCTCGTCCGGCTGATCCGCGCCTACATCAACGACCGGTGGGTGTGCTACGCTGGCAAGGAGTGGGAGGAAAGGCGGCCCGTCGAGCGCGGCGTTCCGCAGGGGTCGGTGTTGGGACCGATCCTGTGGATCATCGCGTACGACGAGGTACTGCGCTGCACGCTGCCCTCGGGCGCGGCTATGGTGTGCTACGCCGACGACACTCTCGTCTTGGTCGGAGGACGCGGGTACTACGAGACGTTGCGCCTAGGCGAGGACGCAACTGCCCGCGCGATACGGGCGATACGCGGACTGGGCTTGAGGGTCTCCCCAGCGAAGTCGGAGGCCATCTGGTTCTTCGACAAGAGCAGGAGAGGGACTCCTCCGCCCGGCCTGAGCGTAAGCATGGCGGGGGAGACCGTCGACGTGGGATCGCGGATGCGATACCTGGGTCTGGTGATAGACAGCCAGTGGACGTTTGAGCCGCACTTCGACTCCCTCATACCGAGGGTGACGGCGGCGGCCAACGCTTTGTGCGGTCTTCTGCCGAACATCGGCGGGGCGGGAAGCTTGGAGCTTTGGGCGTCGGTACTGAAGAGGAGGTACGCCCGCGCGAGAGTGTGGGACCCGGGTGGAGAGGACTCGACCGAGCAAGCGGACCTGGACGATCCGAGAACCGCCGAGGAGGATGCCTGGGACCAGTGGAGATCCCAGCTGATCGACGAGGGACAGGCACACAGAGGCGCGGACGCGGTGCTCCCAAATTGGGAGACCTGGAAGAGCCGCAGAGGCCTTCCACTCACCTACCGAACGACTCAGGTACTCACGGGACACGGTGTGTTCGGGGAGTACCTGAAGAAGATTCGACGGGAGGAGACGGACATCTGTCACCACTGCGATGAAGACAGGGATACGGCGCAGCACACGCTGGAGTTTTGTCCGGCGTGGGAGCTGCCCCGCTACCACCTGCGTCTCGCCATCGGCGAGTGCTTGGCTCCGTCAGCCGTCGTGGAAGCGATGCTGAACGGGCCCCGGGAATACGAGGCTGTCCGCCTCTTCTGCGAGCAGGTTATGCTCGCGAAGGAACGGGCAGAGAGGGAAAGAGAGAAGAGCTCTCACCCTTGTAGAATAACGCGACGAAGAGGGATGGCGGTCAGGCGGCCCAGAGCCGCTTCACCGCGGCCCCGACAGATCGCGATCAGAAGAAGGACGGGTGACTAGGGGCAATGGCCTCCCCTAGCCACAAATAAAACATAAGATCTTTGGGGGATAGTCTCTGATAAAGAGGAAGCGTGCGGGGTGCAACAGAATGACCATGCGACCTAAGTTCCTGGGGCACCACCGATACACGCAGCAGTAAGGCCATCGTGGAGTTTTAGTCGGTAAGAGTCCGACACTACCCAGGGTAGCCCCCTGGGTGTCCATGAGGATTTCTCCAAAAAAAAAAAAAAAAAAGGTATGGGATGCGCTAACATCGCGGCGTTAGCAAGGGCGCGTTTTGACTCGCGAAAGCTTGTTTCGGCTTCTTCCGACCAAATGATGGGCATGTTGCCCTTTTTCCCCCCACGTAGCAAATCGTTAAGGGGTTGTAAGATTTTAGCGGCCCCCGGTATGAAACGTCGGTAAAAGTTAATCATACCGAGGTATCTGCGTAAAGCCTTGGTATTTGCGGGGAGCGGAGCTTCTACAATGGCTTTAACGCGATCTGCGAGCGGTTTGATTCCGTGCTCGTTTACGGTGTGGCCTAGGAAGGCTATTTCGTTCACGCCGAATTCGCATTTTGCGAGGTTGATCACTACACCGTACGTATTTAAGCGTTCGAACAAAATTTGCAAGTGCTCGCGGTGCTGCTCTTCGTTTTCCGAGGCGACTAAGAAGTCGTCTATGTACGCGTAAGCGAAATCTAGACCTCGCGTGATTTCGTCGACGAACCGTTGACACGTTTGCGCAGCATTTCGAAGCCCAAACATCATGTTGGTTGCCTCGAAAAGACCGAAGGGTGTCGTAATCGCGGTTTTTTTAACGTCTTCGGGCGCGATCGGGATTTGATGGTAGGCGCGTACTAAATCGATCTTGGAAAATATACGCCTACCGTGTAAATGTTGCGCGAAGTCTTGAATGTGCGGTGGAGAATACCTGTCGGGTATCGTGCGGGCGTTCAGCGCCCGATAGTCACCGCAAGGGCGCAGACTTCCATCCTTCTTCGGGACGATGTGTAGTGGCGATGCCCAGGAACTTTTCGATGGGCGCATAACTCCTTGCTCTATCAGAGTTGCAAATTCCGCCTTGATTTGCTTCAGTCGGTCCGGTGCAAGAAGGCGTGGTTTACAATAGACGGGTGGGCCGGGTGTGGTTTCGATGTGATGCTCCACACTGTGCCGGATTTTCTCTCGTCCGAAGGCCGGTGGACGCGTTAGATCCGGAAATTTCGCCAACAAACGGTGGTAGACCCAATCTCCGATGATGGTCTTTATCTTGGGTTGCTTACTGTTGGCGGCGTATCCCCTAGCCGACAACTGGGTGGTTGTGTCGCAAAGTCGTTTATTTCTCGGGTCCACAAGCAACCCGTAGTGACTTAAAAAGTCTAGGCCGATGATGGAGGTTTGCACATCGGCGACTGTGAAGTGCCATTTAAAGGCTTGTCTAAGGGACAAGTTCAGCTCGATCGATATGGTACCGTACGTTGCGATGCGCGTCCCGTTGGCCGCGAATAGTTCGTACGACGTTTTTCTTACGTCCCTTGATACTTTGCTGCGGGGATAAACGCTAATGTCAGCGCCCGTGTCTATTAAGAACGACGTCTTCGTCCTCTGGTCCATAACAAAGATGCGGCGAGATCCCAAGCCGTCGTCGTCCGCCGCTTTTACGAACGGCTGGGGTCGTTTCCCGACTTCCACTTGCAGGGACTTGTACACTTACTTGCGCGATCGCCGAACCGCGCGTGATAAAAACATATGCCGTCCTGGCGCTGCTTGTCTCGCGAACGCGAACGGCGGGGAGACCGCGTGCTTGGATTCGAGCTTAGTCGTGGTCGATGATACCCGCTGACCTGCAATGCCTTCATTTGCTTTTCGAGTCTGCTGACCTTGGCCACCAGTGCATCGTTTTCACCTGCCTGACGTGCCGGTGACTCGGCGACGGTGGTTACCCTGTGCATGCGCGGTCCGACTCGATTGAATGCTTCTTCGATTTTGTCCGTTGCACGTAGCAATTTATCGATGTCCGCCTCGTCCACCTCGGCCAGGACTTCCCTGATACGATCAGGGAGACGATTCCTCCACAAGTTGAGGATTAATTTATCGGACCCGAAGGGGCTGGCGAGTTTCTTGAGGTCGTGGTAAAACTGTGAGGGCTTTCTGTCGCCCATTTCTTCGTGTTCTACCAATCTCTCGACCTTGGCGCTCTCCGATTCGGTCAGGATACGGATAAGATCGCTCTTCACCGTTTCGTACTGGCGTACGACCGGGAGGTTAGTTAGCGTGTTCTCGATTTGCGAAATGTACTCTGGTTCAAGGAATCCTGCCACGGTCAAGGCCTTTTCCTCGTCGTCGGTGATGCCGGCTACCTTGAAGTATTTTTCCACCAGGGAGAACCATACCCCGGTCTTCGTGGGCATGAAAGGCGGCACACGGAACGATGAGCCGGCTGGAGATCTTTTGCTCTCAGTTGCCATTTTCGGGAGCTGCGGCCTGTGATGCTCAAAAATTGGACTAGCCTATCGCTTTCACCACTTTAACAAAAAAAATTACGTCGGGGTCACCAATTTGAGGAGGTATGTGGGCGATAGTTGATATAGAAACACTAGAGTATACTTAACGTTGTGTTTAATAAAATATACCCAAAGTTTACACTATTCGTATAACACAACCGGCTAGATTGATTCCTGATTACAAATATATCGGCGCGGGAGAAGTATCGACTTCACTGTTGCTGCTCGAATGACTCGATTACCAAAAGTCCTCTCGCTTCCCTATTCGCTATATTTATATGCGTCGGAGTTGACAAAAGGCGTCGGGGTCTTTCTTTCGACGGTGTTCTCGAAAGATCTCGACGGTTGCTGAACTCTCGACCTTGTTTACTATTTTGACTTTACCTGTAGTCGGAGCGAAGGCATATGATCACGACAAAAACAACGGATTTTAATTGCCCTATAATAACCGCCTATGGTTGTCGGATCTATGATAATCCTATCTACAGGTAAACAAGGTTTTTTGTGTAGCGGGTCAAGGAACGGAAACCGTTGTAAAATTTTACCGCCAGTGCCGCTACAGACCTATCCGGTCTTCGTTTCGTCGCTTCGCGCATCGTCGCCACCGTCGGCACCGCCGCGAATGGCAGCGGCGGCGGCGGCGGCGGCCACAGTGGCGGCCTTGGCGTCGGTGTCGGTGTCGGTGTCCGCCCCGCACCTCGCGTCTCTCTTCTTCCTTTTATCGGGAGCCGGCAGCAGCGCGAAGTCCGAATCCCCCGCGGACACGTCCCCCCACCGCGTTCCGCGTTAGCTTTTATAATTGCTCAACAGTTCGTTTCGTTGTACGGCAGAACCGGTGAAAGATCTTGAAAATAGTTCATTTTCCCGCTGTGAAACAACCAATTTATTTGATTACGCGCTGCAACTATTCTTTGATATAAACGTCAATTCTTATTTCTTTATAGAAATTCTAATACGATAATTTTCATTCGCGCTTTCATAACGATATATATCGTTCTTGGTCTCATATTCCTCTCGATTATCGTACTGTGCGACCGGCACTCTGATGGAAATTGAAATATTAATTTACTGAATATTTAACGTAATAGTTTAATTGCACATTACAAAGCATTATCATTCCCGTACAATTATCATTCGACGTCATTAATCGATAGCTGGGTAAGTAAATATATCATATCATAATGAAAATTGTAATTACGATCCATATTTAAATTAGTCATGTGTCAAATATGAAATTTATCATATAATCATACCACGTGTGATAAACGAAATGAATTTTTTTTAATCTCAATATCAGATTCATTAATAGGTTTGTTCATTTTTTAACGAATGTTATAAATATTATATCGAGCGGACGTTTAAACGAATAATTATAACGAATAAACATTGCAATAGAAGAAAAATGATCAATATCGGACCAGTGAAGAAAAGAAAACCAACATTTACTTATCCTCGCTTCATTTATTTTCTAACTTTTTCAAACATTTACGCTGATCAAAAACAATTTATAAAATATGAAGATCAGGAAACGCGCACGCCTAACGAAAAAGTCCCTTTAACAAAAAATTTTACAATAATGAGATAGGGTAATGATCAACGTACTTGATAAAATACACGCGCGCGCGCGCACACACACACACACGCGCGCACACACACACACACGCACACACACACACAAAAGCACATAAATATAACGCGTTCAAAAAAAAGCAGACAAATTTATTACTCGATCTATCATAATTTTCATTAAGCTGTTTCAAGCGGCACTTGGTAAACGATACGATGACGCGATTAGATCTCTTTATCTCTTATGTGAACAAAACGATGTATATTAAATAAAGTTAGAGACGATATGGAATATCTAGTTCACTCTTTTTCTCGCTGGTCGTCTAGCCTAGAATGCCTGACATATTCTGGTTCAATAAACTGAGACCATCATGACTTGTAAAGTATATTTCAACAAATATCAATACATTTTATGCGTATCGTGGAAAATGCGAATACATGACTTAAAGTACGCTTTAGAAATCATTTGCTTCGTATGTGTGTGTGTGTACTTGGCGTCTTTATTGTACGTCTCAATCTAGGCCGATTTTTCAGTGTATAGTACCGTGAAAATTGATTTTGAAACGACCTATAAATCGAAGAATTAAATATTCTCTATGCTTTTATTTTATAATTATCTTAATTTATCCAAAGAATCATGAACAGGTGCGAAAAGTCTGATCCGATGTATCGCGGTCGCGCGCCTCGTCAGCAGGCGAATCGTGCGAATGAACGTGTAGCTTATGTGCGTGGAAATGTGATTCGTAGCTGAAGCCTTCGTTACAAGTATCGCATTTGTAAGGGTACAATTTCCGTGGTTCATCCGGACAATGCTCCAACTTGTTGTGACGATAAAACTTGTACATTCCTTGAAACAGCTTACCACATATTGCGCATAGAAAATCATTGGCCTTGTAATAATACATGTTATGCTCGACTAAACGTTCGTAGGATTCGAATAACAAATGGCATATATTACAGATTGGTTTATCTTTCAAAACGGAATTCCCCACCAGTATAGAATCCTGCCCAATATGCAAGTGTCGTTCGTGAATTTGAAGATTCGATTTCTTAACAAATCCTTGATTGCAGAACTTACAAAAGAATTTGTAGTTCACCGAACACGAAGGCGTATGAGTAGCAAGCATGTGAAGCTGTAATAATCTTTTAGTGGGAAACATCGTGTTACAAACGTTACACTTCTCTGTGACTGTTTGGCAATAGGTGCGCTCGTGTATGCACAAATTTTTAAATTTTTGGAATTGTGTTCCACAAGTAATGCAAGGAAACTTTGTTCTGTTCATCTTGTCCGCTTGGTGACCCTTTACGCATGCAATCCCATTAAGTAACCTTTTGTTCTTTGCAGTTGTATCGAACGACGAAGAGAAAGTATCATCCGTAATAAGCGTACTCGGAGCCAAATAATTTTCCAAAGAACTTGTCGTCCCACCCGAAACATCCAACATTTGTTCCAAATCAGGTAACTGTACTATGCCGAGTTCCATGTCACTTGGTTCTTTCAAGGACCGAGACAAATGGTTTACACAAGGTACACGTTGTTTATTTAGTAAGATTTTCATTCGACGACATACATTCTCATGTTGTTTCAAACATGAGTATAGCCAAAATCGTTTGCGACAACCTTTGCATTTGTGTTGTTTCTTGAATGCGTTGCAATTTATTTCAACATCAACCGGTGGAGCGTCCTTTTTTGATCTTATGGTCTTCAAACAATGCAAAATCATGTGTCGTTTCAACAATGCCGACGTGTCAAATTTCTCATAACACACGCAACATTCCCTTCGTTTAAACACAATATGCCGACGTAGATAGTGAGTTAGTAACTTATTCATGGACGTGTAACGCGCGTTGCATATGCTCGACATGTAAATCGTATGGAACAATTTCATGTGCTCGCGCAGGCTCTCCTTCAAAGAAAACGACTTTTTACAAATATGACATTGAAATATTTTCTGCTTATTGACCTTAAAGTTCTTCTGAAATTCAACCGATTCTTGTTGAGGTACGATTAATCTATCAGCGAAAGATTTTACAAATTCATTGAATCGCTTTGACGCAATCGTGTCAGCTTTCAAAGGCAAGTTACATGCCGAGCTTGTTTCACGAAAACCTTCAAATTCTTCTTTCACATTTTTCGATACTGCTTGTTTGAAAGTGTCTTCGTTTTCGTCTTCGTCTACGTTTGACACAAAACTAGTAGGCTCCAAGAATTTGTCGCATTTCTCCAAACGGACCACACATTCTTTACACTTAACTTCAGGTGCAGATCTTCTACTTTGGTTAAATATATAGGGGGACTTGTTTCTTTTAAAAGATTGTCTTGATCTTCCAAAGGTCTCAAACTTCAATAAATCGCAAAAATCATATAAAGAAGAAGAACGTCTTTTCACTGGTCTAAGGTTATAAGACATATTGTGCGAGGTATTAGAGCTTTCAGATTCAGCTTTTATTTCGTTTCTTAATAAAGATATCATTGTTCCGAAATTCGCATGAATTTGAACAAATGGTCTTTTTCTAACAGGAGATTCGATTCGCTTAACAGAAGTAGACATCTGAACTTCTGCATCTCTAACTTCTGCAGCCGTTGATGTCTTGTTACCCAATGTCTCGAGCGTTGAAGTTGGAATAATAGTCGCAGTAACAGGAATATTCTCCGTATCGATAACTTTTTTCCGGGCTAACCCATTTGTCATTCGGTTTGTCTTTGTACAGCGACATGAAGTCTGTAAGGGCGGTCTGCTTCATCCTTTTCGAAGGAATACCATGTGAATCGTTTAACAATTTCGGATGCGTAGACTTGATGTTGCTGCTCGAAACTTTAGTGAGTGTATTGTTTGAACTATTAGATAGTTTCATAGATATATTTATTGAGCTATTTACGTTTTTTGGGCAGGGACTGTGTGAAGTATTTGATTCTGCCATGACTATACCATCCGAATGATTCGACTTTCCTAACGATTCGGGAGATTTCGTAATTTTGCTTTCACCAGAAAATATTGCGTTCCCATGCGCATGGAATAAATGAGATTGGAGATGTCTTTTATAGGAAAAATTTCGGTTACAAAAATTACATCTATATCCCGTCAATTTTTTCGTACAACATTGCTTCTTTAAATGACGTATCAACGAAATATGCATAGTGAAGATCGCAGGGCAATTATTACATTTAAATACATTACAGCTATATAATTTATTATGCAGTTCCAATAAATCTTTAGTTTGAAAAGTTAACAAACAAACATTGCAACTTATTCTTTTGTTTGAAGGTACTTTATGTTTACTTTTTCGTTTATCAGGTTCCGATTTGTTATTTTCTAAATACGTACTTTCTTGAGGAAACGCGGGTTCTTCATTTTTACAATAAACGCCATCCAAAGATTCACCTTTAAACGTCGCTGTTTCATTTTCATTCCCTGTATTCGTATCAATTGGCGACAAATCATCGCAGATCTCTGTATCGATTGGCTCTTCCTTTATTCTTATTGCATATTCAGAAGGCTGAAAAAAATATACAAACGTAATGTAACATCCTAAGAAACGAAAAATCTATGAAACAGTCCTAGTCTAGTAATTGAAGTCAATCGTGCCATAAATATCATGGGTAGGATACAAAGCTACGTATGGAGCTACAGAACTAGATACTAGAAAAAACGGTTTATGACGCCATGTTTATAAGTTAGCCAGGTTCTACCATTAAAAACATGAAATAAATAACTGCACAAATCCAGAATACTACATACATAACAAGAGAGGTGTAAATTTTGTGTAAATTTACCGTTCCATTAGAATTATTAAGAGACTTTTCCTCAACTCCTAACATTTACCATAGAACAGGGCTGATCGATATTTTCAAACTATTATATAGTGAACTCGACTATATTCAACTCTCAACTATATTCAAATGTAAGAAAAATCAGATTCGCAAACAATACTTTTAGCATGGTTGTTTAACGTTATTTCATGAATGTATTCTTCCAGGTAACAAATTAGTGCAAAGCAACGAGCGGTCCTTCTACATGTTTAACAAATTGTATATTATAAATGAGAAATAAAATGTACGACAGAGTAACGAACACCATGCAAAACTCTAAAAATTCCATATCATTTGAAAATATAAAAAAATAACTCAAAGTGTTTAAAAAAATCACCATGAATTGTTTAAAATAGAAATATTTGTATCCATGTCGATGGAAAATATTGTAGAATCAATTGCGATTAGTAACCGGTGTGAGAAACAGTTAATGGTAGTACCTGGTCAAACAGAAGGAAAATACACACGCCGAAACATTAATGCGATGAACGCATCAGCGTTTTTTGTTCTTTTATAATGTATATTGGCTTGCATCGATGCAGAAAGTAATATATTTTCTCAATTGGTAAGCAAAGCCATTGGGTATATATTAAGTATATATTGATATACTGATGTTATTTCATGAGACTTTGGAGTCGATGCGTAGCGTCATTGTGTTACGTCCCGCGCTCCGCACGTGCCTGAACGAAACTTACAATATGTAAATAATATAAGAAATGAATCGAACACACAGTAATGTGAAAACTTAGACAACCCCACCCCGAGTCCCTTTGGAATAAATCGACACGTGGTAATTATTCAAGGGCAAATTGAGCTATGAATACGCTTAGCATCCTAGCGCAAAGCGATTTTTAGTTAATTGTTGTTAGTCGACGAAACCGGTACCCGGGGTAAGTCTGTTCAACTATTTTCAATCCGCTAACAATTAAAAATTGGTCAAAGTTCCGACACGCGAGTCCGCAGTTAAAGTTACCTGCAAGAGTGTAACCCTAGGCGTGCGAATCCGACAATTGAAACATTGTCGTTAGCCGCGAGTCAATTGTTAACCAATTAGTCTTGAGTGCGATAAAGTCAATTTAGAAAAAAAATAAAATATAATAATTGTTGCAATTGTAGAGTCTAAATAAATTGTAAAGCGAGACATAACGACGAGCTAGAATTCAAGAATTTATCGCCCTAACATATATAAACAAGGTGAGAGTTTCGATTCTGTATCATTTCTTCTCCGTTAATTTCGGCATCGTATGAGATTCGACATCAAAGCAAAATCATTCGTCAACAATCCAAATCGAAGAATAAAGTATCAAAACATAATTAACGCGAAGGAATACCCGAGACATTGAAATCATAACGACCGTTCGCTGTATTAACTAGTGATCTGACGTTGTGTTTATTACGGTGTTTTCAAACATTGGAAACGCTTACGGGTTTTCGTTCTTCTCGTCCCACTGTTAGCAAACATTGCTCATCTTTGGGCGAGACTTACGAGGCCACGCTGGTTATCCACAGAGAACACGGTCGCCAATCGACATATTCCTTTCCGCTTACGATTGTCGTTCCCCTCCTTATCTAGAACACCGTCGCCAACATTGTACAATAGCGATTGCTGTAGCTCTAAATAAATTAAATTGTAAATCCTGCTGACCGAAACCAACTTATCACTTCGAGATCTTCACGATTGGGATAGCCCTAGCGATATTGTAATTCAATTAAATTGAGTAAACCTTGTTTATCAGAGTCTAACCATTATTTCAAAATAACTTTAATCCTCTCCCGCGCTAGTACTCCTGCCCATAGCAGGTTAGCCGAAAAGGTGGAAATTATTTACCAGTCGCATTGAAATAAGTAACGCTACTCAATTAATACACCAAACATTGAAAGCGAAAGGGAAACCAACACGACATCAGACTTAGACACTACAGACGCAAAGGCACAACGAATCGAGAATAACTCAACGGCAGCGCGCTTGAATAAACAAGCGACCCGAATTCGAGATCTCATTCAGGTTGATACCGCAAAACAAGAAACGTAACAATACCTATTTCACAACAGCTTCCCTACCGCAAAGACAAGATTTAAAATAAAATCAATATAATAAAAAAAGGGGAAAGGAAATATATATATATAATAAAAAAAACAATAAACAAAATTCTCTCTCGAAATAGTCCTTAGACTATTTCTGGTGGCAGCAACTACCCTATTATTCAAAATTTAAAATATATTTCGAGTACTATTATCCCTTATCCTTCTCGATCAAACTAGCGACTAATATAATTAAAGATATAAACGAGAACGTAACAATTGCAATACGTTCCAGCTTGTACAGGCTGCTCAACGAATTTTCTACGCTAGGCTATACTAGAACTACTGTCCCAATGCTGTTCGGGCAGTAAGGGACATATGCAAAATTCCTCCCTTTCACTATGTTGCCAATTTGTATAAGAATATATATACACGCGGGCAAACGCATACGAACACGAATGCAAACATGTATCTGTGCCTCGTTATAACTGTGTGCGGAAAAATTTTATATATGAACTGACAGCAGCAATATTTTCCATAACACGTGCACAAATTTAAACCTGGGCATAAAGTACACGAGCGTTAAAACGGACATACGTTTCACGGTCATTTCATACGTACGTAGAAGTCACGACATACGAGCGTTGCCTGTTTTGCAGAGTTGGCGGAAGAATTACTCATGTACTATAAGAGCGCTGGCACGCAGATGGTCGAAGCGCTAAATTTCTATTACCCAAAAATGGCGATTGTTCTTGACTGTGGCGTAAGCCATGTTTAACGGAACCTTCGCGACATTGTGTTGTAAAACTCCAAAAATATTTCTTTTTAATCTGAATCGATATCATTAAAAATGTAAAATAAAAACTTTAAAAACTTTAAATAATTTGATTTAT
Source organism: Bombus balteatus (assembly GCA_019201815.1). Classification (NCBI taxonomy): domain Eukaryota; kingdom Metazoa; phylum Arthropoda; class Insecta; order Hymenoptera; family Apidae; genus Bombus; species Bombus balteatus. The sequence continues at coordinate 26,790 of JAFJHM010000140.1, forward strand.
ACAAATGATTTTTGCAATAACAAATGATTTATAATAAACAAATCTAACAATCTTTGCACAAAATAGGAAAGTTTTCATTCCGATCCAATTATTCGCTATAGGATAATCGCTGGACATACATAAAAAATACGTGCTCATCGAACTGATAACGAATAACTAACGGTACGTTCGTGTGACCTGCTCTATTTAAGGTTATACAATACAAAACATGCCTCAGCTGAATCCAACGCCCGTACTCATATATAAACACATCAGTGAAAAGGTACGCACGTTGCCAGTGATGAACTTTCCTGGTACATGTGTCAGTTTTAATCTATTATACGACAATATATTTTTTACAACATACGTTGTTTTAACGCTCGTATGCTTCAACGCATTAATATGATAAAAATCTTATCTGTAACATGCATCTTTTTTATTAATTCACTTGGTATCGTACGAATAAATAGATAACATTTCACAATACATCAGTGATTTACATTAATATTACATAAAACACATTTATATATGTATAAATATCAATTTTATATTCCACAAGCCTAGAAAAATTAATAACAAATAATAATAACACAAATGGTAAACATAATCAGTATACTAAATATTAACGTATAAATGGAAATCATTTGTAATTCAATATTTCCATTTTTATAAAATAAAATATGAAAATGAAATTTAATTGTAAAATAATCACATTCGTATAAACTCATTAATCTACAAGGAGCAATTAAATATTATATTGATAATAATAAACAAGGTTGCATCGATGCTAGACATTCTGCATTACTTTAGTATTTTTGATTCATGTATTATTATTGAGCCATAATATATAAATGCATAGACGCAAGAGATCAGAGCGCGTTGGCCAAAGTAATCTTACAATTGACAGATACATTATACAAAATTTTATGTACCATGATAGAAATTCCTTCTAATTCAACAATTAAATTTCATTTCTATTACAAATCACAAGTTTGCGTTACAACGGCCAAAGAAGCAAATCTTACTTTGTTATATTGAAATAGTTAAAGAAAGTGGTACATAAACATTAACTTAATATGTTATATTAACCAAGATTTATAGAAGCAAAATATATTATTCAGTACCGGTCAAAGTTCTCTTATCGAATGATGTTTCAAAAGTTACTTACGTCCATTTTGTTGTCCAATTTTATATCCATGGAGATTTCATCAACGGGGCGTACGTAAACTAACACTCGAGCTATTTGCTTTATGAAATTATTATTATTATTAGACAAACTGCTTGCCTGTGCACAAAGAAAATCTATGATTAGTAAGTAGTAGACTTTAATAATATCCTCAAAGAACAATTCGCGTTTTCCTTAAAATATGTCATAACTGCACAATAACAGTAGCAACTTGTAAATGAATATAGAAATTGTACGAAATACAGTTGTCAAATATATTTAACAAAACTGTAATTATTTGATAAAAAATCATGAAAACAATGAAAAGCAGAAGACAATGGAAAATATTTCAGGTTAACATGTCATACATGATCTTAAAAGATGTTTACACTCTCTTATTATTCACTTATTATTCACTTGCATTCAGAACATGTTTTCCTTGGTTAATAGTTCGCGTCAAGATAGAATGTAAAATTTTTTTATACACATATAAACATGCACAGAGAGAGAAAATACCATTCAAACTCGGACACCACCATGAGCAGTACTGTGGGCATTAAAATGGCATCCTCCACTAATAGCAAACATACCGCTCAGTTCAGGCAGGTTCAGATCATTATCGGTAATGAAGTAACCTTGAAATTATATTTATGTAGTAACTAAATAGGGTTTTTTAGAGGAAGGACGAGTTAAAGTTGCTTTAATTGTTAACAAGGTGATGTGGTTAATATATTTGATAACAATAAGTGTAACTACAAAGCGTGACGGAATATCCGGTGATGAACAATGCTCACACGCTCACTCGGCTTAGCGGCTTTTAATACTCGACCTCTCGACGTGTGCTCTTTGAATCTCCGTAAAGGACTACCTTTGTCCTTAGGTCGTTTCTCGGTCCTCTCGGAGAGCCGACCCCCCACTACGCTCGGATCACGCCACCGTTCGCGCCTATGATCACGCCATATCGCATTTCTCTCAAAAACTAAACAAAGAGATCGACGTTTCTGGAAGTCGCTGCTAGTCGATACATTGTATGCCTCTCGTCGGGCAGACAGGGCGATTCGCCTGTGACATTGTAGGACCGCGAGCGACGGCCAGAGACGCGATCTATACTAAAACCTCGCAGCGTAACAAAACGCACACCTCTCCCTTTCCCGATACTACATTTATGGAGGGAAAGTGTACAATAAAGAATCTTATACTATTTATAATACATTATTCTTCAACAGTTTAATATTAGTTTCATCTAATTTTACCTAATCCATTTTATAAATTGCATTTTAATTACGAAACAATATCATATTGTACATTTACACGTAACGGTAAATCAAAAATTGATTCGTAGAGCTACAGCGCATGCGTGTTACTGAGTAGATTTTCTGACTAACTTCACGTTATGTCCAATACAATTTTCTTGTTCACGTTTCTATATAAACTCATGTCATGTAAACTGTATGTCGGGGAGACGTTAAAATTTGGTCTAGGGTTGTGGGCGCGAAACGAATCTTCACTCAGATTAGATGTTGTCGTTATACAATAGAGGAGATATTCGCTAGTGCAGGTATGATTGTCACAGAATCTGACAAGTAACCGCGATAATCAGATATTCGAGAAGCTAATGACAATGATCCTAGGTTCAACAACGAATCCGCGGTCAACGGGATGATAGAGGTACGTTCTCGCAAAGTTCAAGTCTGACTCTTTGTTAACAAGCCGTGAAATATCCACCGATCGTAAAGGCAGTATTTTTTCGTCAATGAGATCGCTCAAGAGAATGAATCTCCGTCTCGGTGATGCCACCGAGGAAAACTATATGGGGTGTGTCTAAGGGCACAAGATCATCGGATTCGTGAGGAAAAGTCTTCGCTCGGAAAGTGAGGGAAATTGACGTTACTGTTAATTGGTCAATTTCCATGTCGGTGGTTAGGGAAGGGTGCTAGCCGCCCTTAAGAGAAAGTTGCTAGTGGGAGACGTCGTTCGTGGGAAAGATAGATTTCTCCTAACTTCCCATAGTTGGAACAAAGACTGTTTGTCCGTTTGAAGGACTTTAGTTAAATAAATCTTAAGATTTATAGCGGGTCCTCAGGCTAGCTGAACTTGTACTGTGGAGACGCATCGACATCTGGTAATCGTCTTACTCGAAGAATAGAGTCTGCATGTGGCGAGCCACGGGTCAGAGACCGTTAGGATGTTTATTGTTTCATGCCTTTGTTAGACAAAACGTTCATCCCTTGACCGTGGCTACGTTCGGCGACTGGTTGTTGCCTCGAGCCCAAGCTCACTGTCATAAATCTCAAACAAATACAGTACGGTTAGACGACGACATCTATTTAATTACAGCTACATTAGAAACTAGATTACAGTATTAAGGAGTTTTCCCGAAGTTCCAAGGGAAGGCTCCGGTGTCTTTCCATCCCCGACATATATGTATATCTGTGCATCTAATAAGCGACACCAATACACGTCAATGAATATCTGATTATTCCTGCATCATAAGTATTGTAAGCATCGCATTCGTATACACAGGTTTGTAAACTCCACTAGAGAGGGTAATGCTCTTAATATTCGGAAATGTGCTTTACAAATCAGCCGTTAGTCGTAGCGCTGGCATCGATTTTTTAACACCTTTGTTTGCATTATCACTGAAGGTAAACAATATAAACTAAACTGCTTTTCATAATTTTCATCAATACACTTAAAGTAGACATACAATACTTCACGTGATACAAAAGAATGTTGTTTAAATAAATGTAGTTTTACATAATACAATAGAGTTTAGTTCTAAACACGATCGTGCTGCAGACACAAGAAGCACTGCACGGCGAAGTCTAACAGATCGATTGAAGTCCCTTACTCGAGAAATATTTTCTGGCCCGTAGAAGTCTTACCCATTCTAATGGAATTCTTAAATTTGTGTATACGAACATGGCTAATATGTGCATACATAAACATGCGCGCGCGCACGCCCGCACACACACACACATACAAACTGTTGACTCTGTCAAAGGCTTATGAGATACCACTGGTTGTTAAAATATTTGTCAGAATATCTGTTTTATACTCTAGCGTTAAGGATGAGAATCTTATTGCTAAAGAAATTAAAATGTGGTTAAAGAAATGATTATTTGAATCCGATGGACCGTCAAATTTTGCGTCGGTAAATTACCAACAACATATTTATATGTAATATCATCTGAGATACAATGACACTACGCGACGATATGTTGTTTTGCCTCGATACAAACGTGATAGGCGAAATACAAACAAATAAACTCCGGCAAACAATGTCCCGCTAAGCAACCTGCAAAATCAAATCTGCCACATAAAATACACGCGCGATCGCGTGAACGTGCAAATTTATGACGATACGCGCGACGAACGACGCGATTGCCGGACTCTCTGTAGGACAAGTGATCTTAAATATATTGACGACGATCGAAATAACTTGTCGTTAATTCATTTCCCAACTGATCCTCCACAACACAGACGGAATGAAGTACAGAAGAAACATTTATATCAATATACATAGACGAGACGTAGAATAAACACGTTTGTCGCACATCTGGAGGCATTGGGAACCTTTAGAATTTTAGTATTATTCCAAATGTTACCGACTCAGCGTCTCGATAATATCTTCTCTTCCCTTCTGCACATTATCCAGTCCAGCACACTGTTAAGTATATAAGTATCTTCTTTCCATATCACATCTTGGATAACCAGCTTTTGTGGCAATCGCAGATTCAGAGATATTTACTTGTACTCCAATGATCCGAGGTCAATCGAGCTGAACACTTGATCGGCCAGCGGGCATTCCCAAAGTCTTGTTCCAGTAGTAATAAAAATAGAGGGAAATATGGGACTCTCTAAGTGGTGGTGCTCTATCTTTAAAACCATCTCAATTTCTATCATGGATTTTTTCTGGCAAAAATCATTCTGGTAATCAAGTGATTACTACCTAGCGAAGCTACAAAAGGATGGATTGGAACATACAACAATACTTTATTGAAAGTGCAACAGATTTTCTGTGTTAAGGAAAATTAAAACTGGTGTTTTCTCGATAATGTCTAGACTAACAATGGAGTGTTTTTTTCGATTTTGAATTTGAACATCTGATGACGAAGATGAGAGCCTGCTGAAATATGCGTCTCATTTAAAAGATAGACAGAGCCACGTTACATTTCTCCAACCGGTAGGGAGTATCACGGGTAATCTATACTGGATTGAAAAAAGGCGGCTCTGAATTGGCGTTTCATCAAATACTTAAAATAATAACTTATAATAATAACTTAAAACAGCCTTACATTTGGACTTCTTCAGAACATGGTAATGGTAGTGAAATCGGAGCTGATGTCAGGGTTTCGTGACATTCTAGCGTGGCTTACTTTGCACAACCACATAAATAAATTAAGGTAGGTGTTACGTCGCGCAAGACATCTGCACGCCATCCCGCGCCGCTTGACCGCCAGCGGCCTACGTGCCGTCCTTCCGATCCGTAATAAATCCAAGGACCCGCCGGAAAACGTAACTTTTAGCAGCATTGTTTCGAAACATGTGTTCTGTCTATAGCCGGTTCTAGAAAAGTCCTTGGGTTTATTACGCGCTCTTAAACAATCACGGAGAAAGCGGGTAGTAGCCTAACGCACAAGCGAAATGTGCCTAACGGAAATTCCGAGTTTCCCTTAAACAAAAACAGCAACTAGCACTATTGGTAGGAGGTTCCATCCTCTCTCATCACTCGTCAATGTCGAAAAACCAATGGATATCGTAGATCGTTGCCCTCACCTTATCCACGAAAAGTGTAAGCAACGAATCCGTTTTCCTCTCTCAAAAACCATACCCACACCGAGCTTTCCTCCGTAATTGCATGGGAGTGAAGAGACACTTCGTGTCTAAACAGTCAGTCTAAAAATCGAAGTCAAAAAATCGAAGTTCTAAAAATCAGAGTCTAAAGTGCGGGTCCAGAAAGTCTAGTCTACAAGTTACAGTCTATAAATTACCGTCGACAAATTACAGTTCTATCTACTCGGTCTCGTCAGTCTTTATAACATATTATTATTAGGCGTTGGTGTATTAAGTTGTTGGAAATATATAAACTTTATAACCCTGTAAACCACAGCGTTATATCTCAACAATCATCCCTATTATCTTAACGGAAATCAGGGGATCGATCTGCTCGTGGCGTCGATTATTATCATCGTAACGGGAATTTACGACTTCCGTTGACGTGTTTCCTCGCGATCGCGTCTCCCCGCGATTGGTCGAATTTACAGTAGGGATTTATAGTTCCTAACTAGGCTTCTTCTGCTTGATGAGATAACAAGCAGTAGGCTTTGTGTCACGACGTCCCACAACGTTCCACGACGTTCCACGACTTTCCACGAGGTCCCAGGACGTCCCATGACGTTCCACGACTTCCGACGGTGCCCCCGTAGGGGTTATTAGTCCAGTATGGTTCATCAAAAAGTTTTGGATGATCTAGACCAGACTAAACTATTAATGTAGTTTTTAGCTTGATATATCTCGGAATTATTAATCTATGTTGTTTACCAATAGCAATCTAATCCTAATATTAAAATTAACGTTACACTTTCAGAATAGTACATTGGGAAACGATACCAATTACCCGGTCCCATCACGGGGAGGTAACTACGCTCGGGTTCTATTTACGTAAAGAGTTTTTAAGCGTCGGAAACAGAAGATGTAAAATTATTTGATAGCAAAGAAGTAGCGTGTATTGAAATTTATTAATTGGAATAGGTATAGTATGTAAGTCCACATAATCATATTTGAACATTGAACTTACCATCGAAGAAACCAAACCTCGTTGCCACCGATTAAATTACATTTGCTTCTTCAATTCCATGAATGCGATTTGATTCCTTGGCTTTGAGCGAGCACGAAGAATTACATTTCATCTATAGACGCTCTACAGTTACACTTTGCATTAGCACTGATTTTATATGAAATAGTTAAGTGAAAAATTAAATACTGTGTTTAAAATTAAAAAATAAAACTAAATGGAAACAAAATACCATTTCAAAGACTCGAAAGATTTCGTTAATACTAATTAAAACAAATTAAATTATTAATTTAATCGCTATGAGTTGGTTGTAGTGATTTAAATGAATAGTAGAATTGCTTCCGATTAAAGGTATAAATTAAGAGCATAATTATTTTAAATTAATGAATGGATATTGTTATAAATTATTGGTATAATTGTTAGAAATTGATGGAGTAATTGTTTCAGACTAATAATACATTGTGTTACGTTTGCCAGTCATCTCACTGGTCGAGTCGTTCACCCGGGCTTTGATTTGTGGCGGCATCGACCACGGAACTTTCCAACGGCTTCGCGGTACAAAGAACTATGCCGTCAAAGCGCAATACCGACATGCCTAATGTACCATTTATATCCCTACGTTTCATTCGCCGAACTCTCGGAAGAACGCATACGCGGCAACCGCCGCGGTACATCTAATAAACGCGTGTGTAGTAGGAATACCGGGGGGCAAAAAAGGAAAGAATCCGCGGTTTCTAACAAAAAAGAGTCATTCATTCTCAAGCTTCGAAATACGAAAGATCTCGTTCCTTCTATCGTCTTTATAATCCGCTATAAGCAAACACGTTCACAAAACCTTCATTGTTAATCGTTGATTGAAATTGTTGATTTTATTGTTATTAAACTTTTGTTAACAAAGAGTAAAAAAAAAGGGTACTCAACAACAATTAAATGAACGAAAAAAAAACGAGAGGGTTTATTTCTTGAACTTTGAATTTACACTGACTGCGATTTAGTTCTGAGCTCCAGCCGTGACTTTCCAAGACTGAAGCTCTTACAATTTCACTTTCTGTGAGTTTTTTTTTTTTTTTGTTTGTCACCCCTCAATATCCCCACTACGCTGTAGGCGTACGTGACCGTTGCCGCGCATGAGGCAACTCTTCTAGAACATTCGGTGGAAGGACCGTTGGGATATCGATGACTCATTAGGCACTTCGGCGATATACTTTGTCGCCAAGGCTGCCGAATCTTTATCTCCATCACCGGTCCATCGGATTTGAAGAGTGCCGACCGTGACACAAGCAAGTGTAGTTTCTCATCTGCACTCATTCCAACCACCTCTATTTTCGTAATAGAAATTGGGGATCAATGAGTTCGTGGCGTCGATTGTTTAATCATAACGAGAATTTACGACACTCGTTGACGCGCTATCTCGCGATCGCGTCTCTCTGCGAACGGTTGAAACATATTGTTATAAATTAATAGTTGAACTGTGAGGAATTAATAGATCAAACGTTGTAAGTTAATGGCTTAAATGTTGTAAATTATTAATTTAATTGTTACAAATTAATAATTGAATTATTAATAAGTGAATAAAAGTTCTATTTTGATCTACATGATACGGCAGATCGAGGAAAAATGAGCTCCCGCGCGAGTCGGAGTTCCTTGTACACCTCGTACAAGTCGTAGAGAAGAAGATTCAGAGACGTAAACGATCTCGCGCGACGTTGTGCAAAGAAATATTGGATTGAACATTAAACCCACTTACTCATGGAAATCCATAAGAGCACATCGAAAACAGCTCTATGAAATTTACAAGTGGAGAGAATTAATGTTTCCTCTGAACCGTTGCCTCCATAATTCATAAATAAAAAAGCGTATTATTAATGTTCATAAAAGGCTTGCACACGTACCGTCATTGTCTCTACAGCGAGTGTCCACAAAAAATACAACGAATTACGACACATTTTGTTGTAAACAGAGCCTGACGCTTCTCTTAAAATTTTGCCGTATTGAGAATGCTGTGTTGCAGTTTTATTGTAGTAGACACCGGCGATGCATACACTAACCTCCTCATGTGTCCCCAGAAGTAAAAGTCGAGAGGATTTATACGTGGGGACCGAGCAGACCAAAGCACAGGTCCCCTTCCACCGATGCATCTATTTCCAAAACAGTTAGGCAAGTGCTCCTGCATTGCGTTAGTAGAATGTGGTGGTGCGCCATCCTGCAGAACGATCTCTTAATGCACGTGAATTTTCAAGTGATTAAAAACGTTCATTACGTGTATTTGTTACTCCAGTGTCACATTTATTAAATATTGCCTCATTATTAAATAATATCCTCGCGGGGAAATTGGAATTGCGTTTTTAGCTCGTGAACTTTCTGAAAGCTATATAGGTGTAGATTTTTCCCCTTTAATACAGACTACACGGTGCTGCTGCTGACACCTTCTTCAGCAGCAATAACCCTCGTACTTAACCTGAGATTATTTTTCAATACGGTGCAGTATTCCGGTCGGACCGGAGCAGATGCCGCGTCACAAAAATGGCTGTAACTCATAAAATAATTGAAATTTTGAAAAATTCTTTCAAAGGCATATTCTTGAATCTCTAAACTTTGGAAATATGGAAAAAAAATTTTTCGATTTTTTTAAATTTGTAGACTAGAACACCCCCTTAAATAATAAACGACGAATAGTAATGCTACACTGCATACAACACTCACTACGTGCACTGCACACACAATACACCTAAGTGACCCTCTAACTTTATATTTTCAGTTCTCTGAAATTTTCTCATCGACTGTCGGAATGATTCTGTCCTTCCAAAACTGTTCTACCCTCTTGCCTCAAAATGGCTAAAACATAGCAACGTAGCGACAGAGTTCATTCATGAAGAAGAGTTTACGATACTCTTTGCCAATGCTTATGTAACTTAAATTTATGTAACTCGGATTTATCTAGGAACAGTCATAATATTTCAAAAGTTCCTTACGAAAACAAGGGTGTGGTATCGAGGAAGCAAACAGGCTGTACATCAAATGTGTTTAAAAAAGCGTAAATCTATTTTGTACAATCGTCAAATTTTACATAGCTGGAGATTTATTCATAATTCGTATTTACCAGATGGGTTTCGGAAATATGTCTATTCCTTTTTTTGTACATTCTTTCAAGCCCTAAATAATAGTCAATATAATAATACAAATATTGGCATATCGTCTTCTGTTTGTATTGTTTTATTGGCCATTATTTAAGGCTCTGTATGTAATATTAAGTAGTTCGTAGTTGCATGACTGTGAAGTCACTAACAGTGTGCAATATGAACAGGCTGCAACCAGTGTAAAACACTACTCAAATATTTTCGTGGATTATTTATTTTTTTTTTCTTTTGGCTGAGAGTAAAGGAAAAAGCGTGTGCGTGTGTGTGTGCGTCGAAGGGAGTTCGAGGAGAGGGATCTACTGGGATTCAACTGAGCTGCATCGGCATTCTTATAAAGAACTCACGATCTGTATTGTATTAGATTAGATCAGAAACTTTATGATAATAAACTAACCCTATACACTCATGGACTTTTGCAGTCGGGCGAAGTAGCAACTCAAAATAATTTAGCCCATATGTGACGCGTGTCTTACTGGTAGCGTAAAATGATTTTATGCACAAATTAACTTACAAAAATATTGTATTTTAATAATTTATTTATATTTATATCTTTGAAAATGTGATTTAGTAATATTAATTTCTGCATCTTTTAGTATGAGAATTTATAAAGCATTCATCAAAATGTGTTACGTCGGGCGACACTCTACCTAGACCAGGCCACACACTGCGGACAAGATGGTAACCAGATGTCCTCACATCCTTACTGCGTACCCTCAATAGTCTTAAGGATCCATCACAAATCTCAGGAATTTTCTAGCTAAGGCCCTTCAGACCGAACAAACATCTTTTTACTGAATCGTTTCTAAAGTTTGTTGTTCACTACGGGAATACACGAGAAAGTTAGTTTCTCTCACGTATGATATTTCACACTAGCAACTTTCTATCGAGGGCGACTAGGACCCTTCCTAGTCCACCAACCTTCTTTTGTCCAATCAGAAGCAATGTCTACTGCCCTCACTTTCCTAACCAAAATTGTCATCAACAAATCCGATGGTCCCTTGCGTTAGACCCACCCATCACTAGCTTTCCTCCGACACAGCATCGTCACTTTTACTTTACTTATTATTCATCGTTAGAATAGTCAACATGTCATTATCGGGTTTCTAACCCTAAATCAATCACTTACTTAACCATTCCTTTAAGGCTTCTAAACTATAATACTTTTGTCATGATCGTCGACTCGGAACTAACGTCGGAGACGTTGTCAAAACCATAGTTTCGGAAGATTTTGAGCATAAATATTTCATTTCCATCTTAAAGTGTAACACTTCACACTTCATAATAAACAATATAAAGAGCTAAGGAACTTATTTACGAACCAATACTGCGTTCTCACTAATTGAAGGTGTCGAATCTCTTAAATGTATATATTGTTTTAATAACAAATAGCAAAAAATGTTATTATTAGAACAATTACAATTTAACGTTTAATTAGTTTTATAAGCAGCTCACTGAGAAGAAACGCGCGAGAGAAAACAACATAGGAACACGAAATACGCTATTAAGATTTTTTAAAAAACTTTTCTGTATATTATGTGTTGTATAAAACATTTCTATATTCTGTATTGCTATTTGAAACTAATTTAAAAGTGTATGTACGACTTACAAGATGTTTGATGTGATATGATATTTGATTATGACATGTTATGATAGCAATATTAAATATATGGGCCGTTTATATTGAAAGCGGTGCAAGTATATTTTTGAAAAAAATTTAGAAAACGACAAATTTACGTGCCCTTTAATGTGATCCTTTTCTTTATAAACAATATATAATTTAAATCTTGAAATATTTACATGTTTTAATCAATTGTAATTTCATTAATAAATGGAATTGCATAATCATTTATTTTGAAAATCGTTTGTCCATTTCCTATAATCTGTAGCTTGTCCAAACAGTCGAGACACCAATATTCGGAAACAAATGACAGCGAATATAATTCTATCTTCCCTATCTCACATAATATTGCATGCGCGGATGTGAACAATTTGCTTATATGCGAAACAGTAATGAAATGTACTCATAATTTATTATTATTTAAAGTATCATTAAATGAATAGTAGTTCTACATTTATATCGGATTGTAATTGAAGTGCAAGTCTAAGATTAAAAAATGTGTAAAGATCTTGACATTTACTTCGAATAACTCAGTAACACTTCCAACACGATAAACACTTTATTTTATATCGAGAAACTTAACTTACTTACTTCATACCTTAACGCGGTTCCAAACTGATACGATCATTCGCGGAGAGACGCGGTCGCGAGGAAAGCGAGTTATCGACAGCCGTAAATTCTTGCTACGATTCTAATAATCGACGCCGCGAATTAGTCAGTCCCCTGTTTCGATTAAGATAACAGAGGTGGTTAAAATGAGTTTGACACTGAATTAACAGCGTTAATATAAACTTGTATATTTAATAATATTTAATTTTATAATGAGCACGTCACAAATTATTTAATGACAAATACAATTAGTTTGATACAGGAATTCGACCTGACTTTGTGATATTTCTCAAGGTATTCGGTAGACTAAGCGACTAATATTATTCGTCAGAACCTCTCGATGCATTCCGTTTGAATCCTCAAATGATGCTGATTGCCCTTCGATTTTTTCTTTGTCTTCTCTAGGAGACGACCCCCAACACGCTCGGGTCACGCCACCGTTCGCGCCTATAATCACGTATGCCACCTTCTTTGTGTAGATGAAATAACGGACCGAAGGCGAATCGACGTTTCTGGAACTCGCTCCTTGATGTCAACTATGCGCTTGTCACGTAATTTTTAGGGTTGGTTGGTGAAAATAAAATATAGTTGAGTCGTAACACAACAATTAACAATCTTTATTGTAACACGCACTCCAACCATGTTGACTATTCTAAGGATACCGAATAAGTGAGTCTTACTGACTGTACTGTGTCTGAGGAAGGCTAGGGGTGGGTGTGTCTAAGGACACGGAACTAGGAAGTGAGGGCAGTAGACACTGTCCCCGATTGGGCAATAGGACGGTTGGTGCACCAGGAAGGGTTTTAGCCGCCCTCGCGAGAAAGTTGCCAACGGAACATGCCAGATGTGGAGAAAACCAACTTTCTAAACTAACACATGGTAAACCTTAAACGTAAACGGAAGGATCTTGACTATGAAAATGCCAAGGCCCCTGGTGGACACTTAAGACTATTGAGGGCCCGCGCCAAGGATATGCAGACATCTGGGTGCCATCCTGTCCGTGGTGTGTGGCCTGGTCTCTGATGTGAATTGACGTTACACGCTTGTCGTTACATTGTATATGTCGGAGATGGAAGGACACCGGAGCCTTCCCTTTGGAACTTTGGGAAAACTCCTTAATACTGCAATATAGATTCTACCATAGCCGTAATTAAGCAATTGTCGTCATTCAATCCGATTATATTTGTTCGAGATTTATGGTAGTGAGCTTGGGCTCGAGGCGACAACCAGTCGTCGAACGTAGCC
>JAFJHM010000141.1:0-39697 GCA_019201815.1 Bombus balteatus
AAATGTTGTTTTTCCTCTTTATATGTATATAATTTATGTATTTATGTATATAACGTTTTGTTAATAGAGTATACTCTATTACCAAAGGGGAAATTGAACCATAAATGTGTATGGTTTTATTTTACGCCAATTGGCACAAAGCATTTTCTATATCAACTATTTATTACTAGTACAAATTATACACTTTTTATAGAATCTTTTCTGAGATTTTTCTTACAAATGTACAATTTTGATCGAGAAATGTCTAGTATATATAAATAAAAAAGGAGGAAATTAACAGAAATGATTTAATGCCAATTGTATATTTCAGTTTAGTGAAACATATCTTATCATGCAAATGTTGTTTTTCTTTTTTATATGTATATAATGTTTATGTATATATGTATATAACGTTTTGTTAATAGAGTATACTCTATTAACAAAAGAGTAAATTGAACCATAAATGTGTATGGTTTTATTTTACGCCAATTGGCACAAAGCATTTTCTATATCAACTATTTATTACTAGTACAAATTATACACTTTTTATAGAATCTTTTCTGAGATTTTTCTTACAAATGTACAATTTTGATCGAGAAATGTCTAGTATATATAAATAAAAAAGGAGGAAATTAACAGAAATGATTTAATGCCAATTGTATATTTCAGTTTAGTGAAACATATCTTATCATGCAAATGTTGTTTTTCCTCTTTATATGTATATAATGTTTATGTATATATGTATATATATAACGTTTTGTTAATAGAGTATACTCTATTAACAAAAGAGTAAATTGAACCATAAATGTGTATGGTTTTATTTTACGCCAATTGGCACAAAGCATTTTCTATATCAACTATTTATTACTAGTACAAATTATACACTTTTTATAGAATCTTTTCTGAGATTTTTCTTACAAATGTACAATTTTGATCGAGAAATGTCTAGTATATATAAATAAAAAAGGAGGAAATTAACAGAAATGATTTAATGCCAATTGTATATTTCAGTTTAGTGAAACATATCTTATCATGCAAATGTTGTTTTTCCTCTTTATATGTATATAATGTTTATTATATGTATATAATGTTTATTATATATGTATATAACGTTTTGTTAATAGAGTATACTCTATTAACAAAAGGTAAATTGAACCATAAATGTGTATGGTTTTATTTTACGCCAATTGGCACAAAGCATTTTCTATATCAACTATTTATTACTAGTACAAATTATACACTTTTTATAGAATCTTTTCTGAGATTTTTCTTACAAATGTACAATTTTGATCGAGAAATGTCTAGTATATATAAATAAAAAAGGAGGAAATTAACAGAAATGATTTAATGCCAATTGTATATTTCAGTTTAGTGAAACATATCTTATCATGCAAATGTTGTTTTTCCTCTTTTATATGTATATAATGTTTATGTATATATGTATATAACGTTTTGTTAATAGAGTATACTCTATTAACAAAAGGGAAATTGAACCATAAATGTGTATGGTTTTATTTTACGCCAATTGGCACAAAGCATTTTCTATATCAACTATTTATTACTAGTACAAATTATACACTTTTTATAGAATCTTTTCTGAGATTTTTCTTACAAATGTACAATTTTGATCGAGAAATGTCTAGTATATATAAATAAAAAAGGAGGAAATTAACAGAAATGATTTAATGCCAATTGTATATTTCAGTTTAGTGAAACATATCTTATCATGCAAATGTTGTTTTTCCTCTTTATATGTATATAATGTTTATGTATATATGTATATAATGTTTATGTATATATGTATATAACGTTTTGTTAATAGAGTATACTCTATTAACCAAAGAGTAAATTGAACCATAAATGTGTATGGTTTTATTTTACGCCAATTGGCACAAAGCATTTTCTATATCAACTATTTATTACTAGTACAAATTATACACTTTTTATAGAATCTTTTCTGAGATTTTTCTTACAAATGTACAATTTTGATCGAGAAATGTCTAGTATATATAAATAAAAAAGGAGGAAATTAACAGAAATGATTTAATGCCAATTGTATATTTCAGTTTAGTGAAACATATCTTATCATGCAAATGTTGTTTTTCCTCTTTATATGTATATAATGTTTATGTATATATGTATATAACGTTTTGTTAATAGAGTATACTCTATTACCAAAAGGGAAATTGAACCATAAATGTGTATGGTTTTATTTTACGCCAATTGGCACAAAGCATTTTCTATATCAACTATTTATTACTAGTACAAATTATACACTTTTTATAGAATCTTTTCTGAGATTTTTCTTACAAATGTACAATTTTGATCGAGAAATGTCTAGTATATATAAATAAAAAAGGAGGAAATTAACAGAAATGATTTAATGCCAATTGTATATTTCAGTTTAGTGAAACATATCTTATCATGCAAATGTTGTTTTTCCTCTTTATATGTATATAATGTTTATGTATATATGTATATAATGTTTATGTATATATGTATATAACGTTTTGTTAATAGAGTATACTCTATTAACAAAAGAGTAAATTGAACCATAAATGTGTATGGTTTTATTTTACGCCAATTGGCACAAAGCATTTTCTATATCAACTATTTATTACTAGTACAAATTATACACTTTTTATAGAATCTTTTCTGAGATTTTTCTTACAAATGTACAATTTTGATCGAGAAATGTCTAGTATATATAAATAAAAAAGGAGGAAATTAACAGAAATGATTTAATGCCAATTGTATATTTCAGTTTAGCGAAACATATCTTATCATGCAAATGTTGTTTTTCCTCTTTATATGTATATAATGTTTATGTATATATGTATATAACGTTTTGTTAATAGAGTATACTCTATTAACAAAAGGGGAAATTGAACCATAAATGTGTATGGTTTTATTTTACGCCAATTGGCACAAAGCATTTTCTATATCAACTATTTATTACTAGTACAAATTATACACTTTTTATAGAATCTTTTCTGAGATTTTTCTTACAAATGTACAATTTTGATCGAGAAATGTCTAGTATATATAAATAAAAAAGGAGGAAATTAACAGAAATGATTTAATGCCAATTGTATATTTCAGTTTAGTGAAACATATCTTATCATGCAAATGTTGTTTTTCCTTCTTTATATGTATATAATGTTTATGTATATATGTATATAATGTTTATGTATATATGTATATAACGTTTTGTTAATAGAGTATACTCTATTAACAAAAGAGTAAATTGAACCATAAATGTGTATGGTTTTATTTTACGCCAATTGGCACAAAGCATTTTCTATATCAACTATTTATTACTAGTACAAATTATACACTTTTTATAGAATCTTTTCTGAGATTTTTCTTACAAATGTACAATTTTGATCGAGAAATGTCTAGTATATATAAATAAAAAAAGGAGGAAATTAACAGAAATGATTTAATGCCAATTGTATATTTCAGTTTAGTGAAACATATCTTATCATGCAAATGTTGTTTTTCCTCTTTATATGTATATAATGTTTATGTATATATGTATATAATGTTTATGTATATATGTATATAACGTTTTGTTAATAGAGTATACTCTATTACAAAAGGGTAAATTGAACCATAAATGTGTATGGTTTTATTTTACGCCAATTGGCACAAAGCATTTTCTATATCAACTATTTATTACTAGTACAAATTATACACTTTTTATAGAATCTTTTCTGAGATTTTTCTTACAAATGTACAATTTTGATCGAGAAATGTCTAGTATATATAAATAAAAAAGGAGGAAATTAACAGAAATGATTTAATGCCAATTGTATATTTCAGTTTAGTGAAACATATCTTATCATGCAAATGTTGTTTTTCCTCTTTATATGTATATAATGTTTATGTATATATGTATATAACGTTTTGTTAATAGAGTATACTCTATTAACAAAAGAGTAAATTGAACCATAAATGTGTATGGTTTTATTTTACGCCAATTGGCACAAAGCATTTTCTATATCAACTATTTATTACTAGTACAAATTATACACTTTTTATAGAATCTTTTCTGAGATTTTTCTTACAAATGTACAATTTTGATCGAGAAATGTCTAGTATATATAAATAAAAAAGGAGGAAATTAACAGAAATGATTTAATGCCAATTGTATATTTCAGTTTAGTGAAACATATCTTATCATGCAAATGTTGTTTTTCCTCTTTATATGTATATAATGTTTATGTATATAACGTTTTGTTAATAGAGTATACTCTATTACCAAAGGGGAAATTGAACCATAAATGTGTATGGTTTTATTTTACGCCAATTGGCACAAAGCATTTTCTATATCAACTATTTATTACTAGTACAAATTATACACTTTTTATAGAATCTTTTCTGAGATTTTTCTTACAAATGTACAATTTTGATCGAGAAATGTCTAGTATATATAAATAAAAAAGGAGGAAATTAACAGAAATGATTTAATGCCAATTGTATATTTCAGTTTAGTGAAACATATCTTATCATGCAAATGTTGTTTTTCCTTTTTATATATATATATGTATATATGTATATAATGTTTATGTATATATGTATATAACGTTTTGTTAATAGAGTATACTCTATTAACAAAAGAGTAAATTGAACCATAAATGTGTATGGTTTTATTTTACGCCAATTGGCACAAAGCATTTTCTATATCAACTATTTATTACTAGTACAAATTATACACTTTTTATAGAATCTTTTCTGAGATTTTTCTTACAAATGTACAATTTTGATCGAGAAATGTCTAGTATATATAAATAAAAAAGGAGGAAATTAACAGAAATGATTTAATGCCAATTGTATATTTCAGTTTAGTGAAACATATCTTATCATGCAAATGTTGTTTTTCCTCTTTATATGTATATAATGTTTATGTATATATGTATATAATGTTTATGTATATATGTATATAACGTTTTGTTAATAGAGTATACTCTATTAACAAAAGAGTAAATTGAACCATAAATGTGTATGGTTTTATTTTACGCCAATTGGCACAAAGCATTTTCTATATCAACTATTTATTACTAGTACAAATTATACACTTTTTATAGAATCTTTTCTGAGATTTTTCTTACAAATGTACAATTTTGATCGAGAAATGTCTAGTATATATAAAAAAAAAAGGAGGAAATTAACAGAAATGATTTAATGCCAATTGTATATTTCAGTTTAGTGAAACATATCTTATCATGCAAATGTTGTTTTTCCTCTTTATATGTATATAATGTTTATGTATATATGTATATAACGTTTTGTTAATAGAGTATACTCTATTAACAGATATACTAGTAAATTGAACCATAAATGTGTATGGTTTTATTTTACGCCAATTGGCACAAAGCATTTTCTATATCAACTATTTATTACTAGTACAAATTATACACTTTTTATAGAATCTTTTCTGAGATTTTTCTTACAAATGTACAATTTTGATCGAGAAATGTCTAGTATATATAAATAAAAAAGGAGGAAATTAACAGAAATGATTTAATGCCAATTGTATATTTCAGTTTAGTGAAACATATCTTATCATGCAAATGTTGTTTTTCCTCTTTATATGTATATAATGTTTATGTATATATGTATATAATGTTTATGTATATATGTATATAACGTTTTGTTAATAGAGTATACTCTATTAACAAAAGAGTAAATTGAACCATAAATGTGTATGGTTTTATTTTACGCCAATTGGCACAAAGCATTTTCTATATCAACTATTTATTACTAGTACAAATTATACACTTTTTATAGAATCTTTTCTGAGATTTTTCTTACAAATGTACAATTTTGATCGAGAAATGTCTAGTATATATAAATAAAAAAGGAGGAAATTAACAGAAATGATTTAATGCCAATTGTATATTTCAGTTTAGTGAAACATATCTTATCATGCAAATGTTTTTATATTTTTCCTTTTTATATGTATATAATGTTTATGTATATATGTATATAACGTTTTGTTAATAGAGTATACTCTATTAACAAAAGAGTAAATTGAACCATAAATGTGTATGGTTTTATTTTACGCCAATTGGCACAAAGCATTTTCTATATCAACTATTTATTACTAGTACAAATTATACACTTTTTATAGAATCTTTTCTGAGATTTTTCTTACAAATGTACAATTTTGATCGAGAAATGTCTAGTATATATAAATAAAAAAGGAGGAAATTAACAGAAATGATTTAATGCCAATTGTATATTTCAGTTTAGCGAAACATATCTTATCATGCAAATGTTGTTGTTTTTCCTCTTTATATATATTATATTATATGTATATAATGTTTATGTATATATGTATATAACGTTTTGTTAATAGAGTATACTCTATTAACAAAAGAGTAAATTGAACCATAAATGTGTATGGTTTTATTTTACGCCAATTGGCACAAAGCATTTTCTATATCAACTATTTATTACTAGTACAAATTATACACTTTTTATAGAATCTTTTCTGAGATTTTTCTTACAAATGTACAATTTTGATCGAGAAATGTCTAGTATATATAAATAAAAAAGGAGGAAATTAACAGAAATGATTTAATGCCAATTGTATATTTCAGTTTAGTGAAACATATCTTATCATGCAAATGTTGTTTTTCCTCTTTATATGTATATAATGTTTATGTATATATGTATATAACGTTTTGTTAATAGAGTATACTCTATTAACAAAAGAGTAAATTGAACCATAAATGTGTATGGTTTTATTTTACGCCAATTGGCACAAAGCATTTTCTATATCAACTATTTATTACTAGTACAAATTATACACTTTTTATAGAATCTTTTCTGAGATTTTTCTTACAAATGTACAATTTTGATCGAGAAATGTCTAGTATATATAATATAAAAAAGGAGGAAATTAACAGAAATGATTTAATGCCAATTGTATATTTCAGTTTAGTGAAACATATCTTATCATGCAAATGTTGTTTTTCCTCTTTATATGTATATAATGTTTATGTATATATGTATATAATGTTTATGTATATATGTATATAACGTTTTGTTAATAGAGTATACTCTATTAACAAAAGAGTAAATTGAACCATAAATGTGTATGGTTTTATTTTACGCCAATTGGCACAAAGCATTTTCTATATCAACTATTTATTACTAGTACAAATTATACACTTTTTATAGAATCTTTTCTGAGATTTTTCTTACAAATGTACAATTTTGATCGAGAAATGTCTAGTATATATAAATAAAAAAAGGAGGAAATTAACAGAAATGATTTAATGCCAATTGTATATTTCAGTTTAGCGAAACATATCTTATCATGCAAATGTTGTTTTTCCTCTTTATATGTATATAATGAGATATATGTTATGTATATATGTATATAACGTTTTGTTAATAGAGTATACTCTATTACCAAAGGGTAAATTGAACCATAAATGTGTATGGTTTTATTTTACGCCAATTGGCACAAAGCACTTTCTATATCAACTATTTATTACTAGTACAAATTATACACTTTTTATAGAATCTTTTCTGAGATTTTTCTTACAAATGTACAATTTTGATAGAGAAATGTATAGTATATATAAATAAAAAAAGAGGAAATTAACAGAAATGATTTAATGACAATTGTATATTTCAGTTTAGTGAAACATATCTTATCATGCAAATGTTGTTTTTCCTCTTTATATGTATATAATGTTTATGTATATATGTATATAACGTTTTGTTAATAGAGTATACTCTATTAACAAAAGGGTAAATTGAACCATAAATGTGTATGGTTTTATTTTACGCCAATTGGCACAAAGCATTTTCTATATCAACTATTTATTACTAGTACAAATTATACACTTTTTATAGAATCTTTTCTGAGATTTTTCTTACAAATGTACAATTTTGATAGAGAAATGTATAGTATATATAAATAAAAAAGGAGGAAATTAACAGAAATGATTTAATGCCAATTGTATATTTCAGTTTAGTGAAACATATCTTATCATGCAAATGTTGTTTTTCCTCTTTATATGTATATAATGTTTATGTATATATGTATATAACGTTTTGTTAATAGAGTATACTCTATTAACAAAAGAGTAAATTGAACCATAAATGTGTATGGTTTTATTTTACGCCAATTGGCACAAAGCATTTTCTATATCAACTATTTATTACTAGTACAAATTATACACTTTTTATAGAATCTTTTCTGAGATTTTTCTTACAAATGTACAATTTTGATCGAGAAATGTCTAGTATATATAAATAAAAAAGGAGGAAATTAACAGAAATGATTTAATGCCAATTGTATATTTCAGTTTAGCGAAACATATCTTATCATGCAAATGTTGTTTTTCCTCTTTATATGTATATAATGTTTAAAATATTCTACCTCAATGATATTACATCTTCAAACTATCAATTCTATACAATATATCTGTCTGTATTTGCTCAAATATGTCATATTACCATTTAGTTCCATAAATTATTCAAACACAGATACTGCCTTAATTCGAAAATATATGTATAAGTTTTATTTGTATAATAATTGACTTACTACTGATATTAGGTCATCCCATAAGTTCGTACCGTTTTTCGAGCGGTTATATATGTTAAGATTGTTTACATACCTTTCGGTTTCATGAAAAAATGTAATCCCCCTTTCGTTGTTGTCTCGATCAGCTAAGCTCAAGTGCATTGGTCCCTTATCGCCGTATGTTTATAAATCGACACATGAAATGTATACACAAAAGTCGGCACGAACTTATGGGATGACCTAATATATTAATCTAGGCACATGTAATTTTGATATATGTATATTTTATTATAAAAAATTAAAAACATTAAACATGTGTTTTTTCTTTCCAACCCTTCATAAACTAATGATCATAGTTACAAATGTCATCATTTTGATTTTGATTGATTTTTAATAATTGTTTATTATATATAACAATAATATATATGTCGGAGGTGGAAAGACACCGGAGCCTCCCCTTTGGAACTTCGGGAAAACTCCTTAATACTGTAATCTAGATTCTAACGTAGCTGTAATTAAACAAATGTCGTCGTCTAACCGAATTGTATTTGTTTGAGATTTATGATAGTGAGCTTGGGCTCGAGGCGACAGCCAGTCGTCGAACGTAGCCGCGGTCAAGGGATGAACGTTTTGTCTAACAAAGGCATGGAAGTAATTCTAGAGCTCTTCTTAAAAAAGGAAAGAGTTGTAGGGACACTCGACAGTAAACATTCTAACGGTTTCTGTCCCGTGGCTCGTCACACGCAGACTCTATTCTTCGAGTAAGACGATTACCAGATGTCGATGCGTCTCCACAGTACAAGTTCAGCTAGCCCGAGGACCCGCTATAAATCTTAAGATTTATTTAACTAAAGTCATTCAGACGGACAAACAGTCTTTGTTCCAACTATGGGAAGTTAGGAGAAATCTATTTTTCTCACGAACGACGCTCCCCGCTAACAACTTTCTCTTAAGGGCGGCTAGCACCCTTCCCTAACCACCAACATGGAAATTGACCAATTAACAGTAACGTCAATTTCCCTCATTTTCCGAACGAAGACTTTTCTCCACGAATCCGATGATCCTGTGCCTTTAGACACACCCCATATAGTTTTCCTCGATGGCATCACCGAGACGGAGAGTCATTCTCTTGTGCGATCTCATTGACGAAAAGAATACTGCCTTTACGATCAGTGAATATTTCACGGCTTGTTAACAAAGAGTCAGACTTGCACTTTGCGAGAACGTACCTCTATCATCCCGTTGGCCGCGGATTCGTTATGGAGCCTAGGATAATTGTCATTAGCTCCTCGAGTATCTGATTATCGCGGTTACTTGTCAGATTCTGTGACAATCATACTTGCACTAGTGAATATCTCCTCTATTGTATAACGACCACATCTAATCCAAACGAGGATTCGTTTCGCGCCCATAATCCTAGACCGAATCTTAACGTCTCCCCGACATATAATTATTCTTAAATTATTTTTACATTTATTATTATGGTATATATCTATATATTCTTATGTAAACAGGTATAAAAATTCATAGTTTTCAATATCAAGAACAAAAAACAAAAGCATCCATAACAAAATTTATTTGAGTTTTATAATATTCAGTCAAATAACAGATTGCAAATGATTTATATGACACTCTTGCTTTATATTTAACAGCCAGTTAATTATATATCAATAGCCCAGTACACTATCGGCTTAAACATTATTTAGAGGAATGTAGTAGACATCACACATACCACTGCTAGGGGTTACATCCAGATGACTGTTGTCTAATTGAGTGATACACTGTTTTGAAGTAGTTTTCTTTTCTGTCTGAAAAGACAAGAATCATGCAAAGGGCATAGAAAACCAGACACAAATAACCATACAGTTAGTTACAAAATTTCAAATTTAATTTTTAAACTAAATACCTCAAAGTACCGGTGCCACAGAACACAGCCATAGACACAAAGAACTGAGACTAGGGACTGGCAAAGTAGCCACAAAAGAATGTTTAGTGCTTGAGTACGTTCAAATAATGCAGCACCATGCCTTATGCATAACAAAGCTTCTATAACCATAATTGCACCATAGACCCAACACTGAGTCCCTACTCTACTACATGTTGGATCTGTTACATACATGTAGTATTGCCTATAATTATGTTAAAATATCATGGTTCTTATGTAATAAATTGTTATAGCTGTTGTAATAAAAATTTATGTTTAATATATATCTAGCTCATTCTATTATAATTCTTCCCTACCTAACAGAAGGTGCAACTATAACTCCAACTAATACCAATCTTGCCACAACAAATGGATGAGAGGGCGGAAATTCGTATACATGTTTCAAGAAAAATGTATTTAGTTCTGAAACCTGCCAGAATATTACCAACTGACATAGAGCAACAAATCTCATGTATGTACAAGTTGGATCCAACCATCTAATAGCAGTCCAACTACCAGGTGTAAATTGTAGCATTGCCCTTTTCAATTTTCCAGTAGTGCTCTCAATGTCAAGGATGCTTACCCATTTATATTCTCTCATTTCTAATAGAGAGCAAATTTTTAATCCACCCCAAATACCCAAACCATTACAGACAACAACATCAAGTATAAAAGCATCCCACCAGCATTCCACGAAATATCATCAACCGGTCTTTCATTGATATCGGGGAAACTGTCCGTACCGTGTCGTAATTTGTGCCCTTCTATGTTATCTGCACTACTCCGGTAATTTAAAACCTTATTTTCATCATTTTTGACGAGTCTCTCTAAGAGACCGTCATTTATGGACTCTTCATTAGTTGTCATCCCGATTAAGTAATTATTTGTTTTAAAATCGTATCCTGATCATTTCATACGTTGTTTCGCCATATTCTCACCTTTTTTGGTTTCAACGTGCACTACCACGCTATTGAGGAATTTACAAATCACAGCAGGCACGAATTATGAATCAAGAAAGTATTATGGCGATCAGTTTACTTCCATTTACATGAAATAGTTAAAGAAAAAGAAAGAGATTTGACGAATAATCTTGCTTGCAAGTCAGCTGATTGGACATCGGACACGAATGTATTTCTTTGCGAACACGCCATTATATAAATAACATTATACGGGCTTAGAAACTCTCATGATGGGGTAGACCTCTTTTATAAGAACGGGAAGTTTCTTGTATCCTCCACCAAAATTAAGTCGCTGCAGTCGAGTTGTGTGTGGATTCATATGAACTTGTAATTTTCTTCTTTCGAAGCAAAACTTTTTTTCAATAAGTTTCACTATAAAAATATGCCAGAGTTTCTGGTGGGTACACCAAAAAATGTTCGAAATACAAAGATTTACTATAAAATTGTTTTTATAATTGTTTATATAAAACTACTCATAACTCGATCGCAGAGCCGCTATTTATAGTATTGCAGCGGCGGATTAAGGAACTATGCTACAAAGAAGGGTCTACCCCCACCACGGGAGTTTCAGAAAATTTGCAGTTTCAGGATCACATTACCCATAGACGCGTAGTACTAAACACATGTAATGGCGTCATCGTTACTTCTTGTGCTATAGTAGGATTTTTCGTGTGTTACTTCGTTTGTGCACTGTGTTATTAATATTGTTATATATTTTTTCGAAAAATTCTTATATTTCTAATAGAAGATGGCAGATTATATGGACATTGAAGCAGAAGAAAGTGAGGTAAGTGAGGTATAAAGTAGTACAATACGGCCATTTGTAAACATATAATCTAATGATTCATAATTTTGTTGGTTAGGAGGAGCAACTTGATGTTAAAGAAAAGAAAAAACTTAAAAAATTAAAAAGCCATGGAGGACAGTGAAGATGAATACGATGATGAAGAAGATGAAGGAGAAGTTCCTGGACTTATCGATGATAATCCTATCGATGATGATAATGATGGTGAAGATAGTGATGGATCTGATGATTCTAGAAAACGTAAAAAAAGTGATGATGAAGATTTTGATGATCGTTTAGAAGATGAAGATTATGACCTACTTGAAGAAAATTTAGGAGTTAAAGTTGAAAGGAAACGTCGTTTTAAGCGTTTACGTAGAATGCAAGATGAAGAGTCAGAAGTGGAAGAAGAAAGAGAGATAGATGATGGAAGAGATGCTATTGCCAACGAATTGTTTCAAAGTTCTGGAGAAGAGGATGAAGAAAGAAGCGAAGTTAGCCACAGAGGTGAAGCGGAAGGGTATGATGAGGAAGAAAGTGATGACGAGGACGATTTTATTGTGGATGGTGATGGAATACCCATAACCGAGAAGAGGAAAAAGGAAAGACCTGTATTCTCAGATGCTGCATTGCAAGAAGCCCAAGATATTTTTGGCATTGATTTTGATTATGACGAATTTGGAAACTATGGAGAGGATGAGTTTGAAGAGGAAGAGAAGGATGAATATTCATCCTCGTTCATTCATCTTCATATTCATGACAAGATGGAAGACCGCCCAAGGCCGTCAAAAAAACGCCTTAAGAGAAAGAGCACAAGGAAAAGTATTTTTTGAAGTATATGAACCTAGTGAACTTATACGCGGACACTTCACCGATGTGGACAATGAGATTCGTACTACAGACATACCTGAACGTATGCAACTTCGAGCTGTTCCCATTGTACCTACAGTGGAAGGTTCAGATGAATTAGATCTTGAAGCCGAATGGATATATAAACAGGCATTTTGTCAACCAACAATTTCAATACAAGATTCTCATCTAAATGAAGAAGCCAAAGAAAGAGCTAAAAAGGGCCCGCAAACAATCGGCAAAATTAAGAAAGCTTTAGATTTTATGCGTAATCAGAACTTCGAAGTTCCGTTTATTGCATTTTATAGAAAAGAATATGTGTTGCCAGAGTTAAACATCAACGATTTGTGGAAAATTTATAAGTTTGACGTAAAATGGTGCCAACTTAAACAAAGAAAAGAAAATTTATTGAAACTCTTTGAGAAGATGAGGAATTTTCAATTAGATGACATTATGAAAAATCCTGATGCTCCATTACCTGACAACATACGAATTATTAAAGATGATGATATTGAACGACTTAAAAATGCTCAGACTTTTGAAGAATTAAATGATATTTATCGACATTTTATGTTGTATTATAATCAGGATGTGTCATCCATGCAAGAAATTGCACGTAAGAAGGGAAAACAAGCACAAAGGGAAGCTAAATTGGAGAAAAGAAAGCAACGACTTGCAGAAGCTGAAGAAAATGGAGAAGATCTACCTGAAATTTCTGATGCAGAGGATAAAGAACAAGAAATAGACGAATCATTAAAGCAGCCGGTTAGAAAAGGTCCTTACTATATTTGCAGAAAAGCTGGCTTAGACGGATTTACTAAAAAATTTGGTCTCTCACCCGAACATTTTGCTGAAAATCTTCGAGACAATTATCAGCGTCATGAAGTAGATCAAGATCTGATAGAACCTGCAATAGTAGCAAATGATTTTTGTTCTGCAATATTTACGACAAGTGACGAAGTACTTAAAGCTGCA
The DNA here is from genome assembly GCA_019201815.1 of Bombus balteatus. Classification (NCBI taxonomy): domain Eukaryota; kingdom Metazoa; phylum Arthropoda; class Insecta; order Hymenoptera; family Apidae; genus Bombus; species Bombus balteatus. The sequence goes on from JAFJHM010000141.1 coordinate 14,019, forward strand.
CAATTAATGGTTGCGATTCAGTTGGCGCACGAACCATTAGTTCGTAAATGCGTTAGAGAAATGTATACGGAGAGAGCAAAAATATCCGTAAAACCAACTAAAAAGAGGAATAAAGGAGATAGATGAAGGGCATGCCATTTATGGATTAAAATATCTTAAAAATAAGCCTGTACGGGATCTTGTTGGTGATCAATTCTTAAAACTAATTGTAGCAGAAGAAGATAAATTAATTACACTTTCCTTTAGTGACACGATAGAAGGAAATACTAGCAATAATTATATCGATGAAATAAAGCAACTATATTATAGGGACGAATTTAGTAAAAGTGTCCAAGATTGGAATGCATTAAGAACTGGTAGTGTTGAAATGGCTTTAAATCAGATTATTATACCTCAATTGAAAAAGAATTGAGATCCAATCTTTTATTAGAAGCAAAAGAATGCGTTATGAAAGTGTGTTGCCGCAAAATGTACAATTGGATAAAAATTGCTCCATATACTTGTGAATTTCCTGATGAAGATGACGAAGATTGGAATACTAGCAAAGGAATTCGTGTAATGGGTTTGGCATATGTGCCTGATCCGTCTCAAGCCGCCTTTGCTTGCATAATTTCTCCAGAAGGAGAATGTACTGATTACTTAAGATTACCGCATTTATTGAAACGTAAAAATAGTTTTAGAGAAAGTGAAAAGATATTGAAAGAGGCAGACTTACTAGGAATTAAAAATTTTATTGCCACAAAGAAACCACATGTTGTGGTAGTAAGTGGAGAATCTAGAGAAGCATTAATGATTGTATCTGATATAAAAAGAATGCATAGCTAATCTTGCAAAAGAAAAACAATTTCCTACAATCCAAGTGGAAATATGTGATAATGAACTTACTAAAGTTTATGCAAATAGTAATAGAGGTATATCTGAGTTCAGAGATTATCCAGAATTATTAAGACAAGCTATATCTTTAGCAAGAAAAATACAAGATCCTCTATTAGAATTCTCTCAGTTGTGTACCATAGATGAAGAAATTCTGTGCCTTAAATATCATCCTTTGCAAGATCAACTTCCTAAAGATGATCTTATAGAAAATTTATATTTGGAATTTATAAATCGTATAAATGAAGTAGGAGTAGATTTAAATAGAGCAGTTCAGCAGCCTTATACAGCAAACCTAGTACAATTTGTATGTGGCTTAGGACCTAGAAAAGCACAGGCTCTGGTTAAGATTTTGAAACAAACTAATCAGAGATTAGAAAATAGAACACAGCTTATAACAGCATGTCATATGGGACCTAAAGTGTTTGTCAATTGTGCTGGTTTTATTAAAATTGATACAAATAGTTTAGGAGATAGCACAGAGGCATATGTAGAAGTACTAGATGGCTCACGTGTACATCCAGAGACATATGAATGGGCAAGAAAAATGGCGGTGGATGCTTTAGAGTATGATGATGAAGATGCAAATCCTGCTGATGCCCTAGAAGAAATTCTTGAATCACCAGAAAGATTAAAAAGATTTAGATTTAGATGCATTTGCAGAGGAGCTTGAAAGACAGGGTTTTGGAAACAAGTGCATTACTCTTTACGATATAAGAGCTGAACTGAACTGTAGATACAAAGACCTCCGTGTACCTTACCAATCTCTAAATACTGAAAAATTATTTAATATTTTGACTAAAGAAACTCCGGAAACTTTCTATGTCGGTAAATTAGTTTTGGCAACAGTTGTTGGTATAAGTCATAGAAGACCTAAAGGAGATCAATTAGATCAAGCGAATCCTGTTCGAAATGATGAAACCGGATTATGGCAATGCCCATTCTGCTTGAAAAACGATTTTTCAGAATTGTCCGAGGTATGGAATCATTTTGATGCCGGTGCATGCTCGGGGAAAGCAACTGGAGTTCGTTTAAGGTTGGATAATGGAATATCTGGATATATTCACGTAAAAAAATCTGTCTGATAAACATGTCGCTAATCCAGAGGAAAGAGTACGTGTCGGACAAGTAATTCATTGTCGCATAATTAAGATCGAAGTAGAACGATTTAGTGTCGAATGCACTAGCAAGACGAGTGATCTTATTGATAAAAATCACGAATGGAGACCTCAGCGAGATGTTTATTATGAAGTAGAGGCAGAAGAAAAAGATACAAAAACAGAAGAGGATGCTAAGAAATTGCAACAACGACAAACTTATGTAAAACGTGTTATAATTCATCCCAGTTTCCATAATATAAGTTTTGCAGAAGCTGAAAAGTTAATGCTAACTATGAAGCAAGGGGAAGCAATAATACGACCTAGCAGTAAGGGACCCGATCATTTGACCGTAACATGGAAAGTCACAGAAAATATTTATCAACATATTGATGTAAGGGAAGAAGGCAAAGAAAATGCATTCTCTTTGGGTCGCAGTTTATGGATTGGCAATGAAGAATTCGAAGATTTGGATGAAATTATCGCTAGACATATTAATCCGATGGCTGCTTATGCTTCGGAACTTTTAGATTTTAAATATTACAAAACAAGTGTAGAAGGCATTAAAGATAAAGCAGAAGAAATTTTGAAGGAACAGAGGAAGCAAAATCCTGGAGGGATACCATATATTGTGTCTGCAGCTAAAAATTATCCTGGAAAATTTGTACTTTCGTATTTACCACGAACTTGTTGCCGTCATGAATATGTTACTGTAATACCTGATGGATTTCGATTTAGAGGACAAATGTTTAATAGAATAATTGACTTGTTCCGCTGGTTCAAAGAACACTTTAGAGATCCTATACCAGGACAAGCTACACCTGGTACTCCACATGGAACTATGACTTCCAGAACACCATACAATGGTACTCCAGGAGTGAATGGAGTGAATCCAGATACAATACAGAGGGTAGCACAGAATATGCCACACCACATGTTACATTCACTCTCGAAAGTGGCAAATCAAACTCCACATCATTATCCACCATACACTCCAGGAGCTGCTAGTGTTAATAACTATGCAATGTATGGAAGTACGCCTTATACACCTTCCGGCCAAACTCCATTTATGACCCCCTACCATACACCACACCACACGCCTCATCATGCACAAACACCCAGTCACTCTCAAGGACCATTCTTACAACCAATTCCTCCAGCAATGAATTCAAATTCACATAGAACTGCAAGATCACATAGATCTGTCTCTAGTACTTCTGATGCAACGAATTGGACAAAAGCGGCGGAAGCATGGGCTCGATCAAAGCAATCATCGAAAGAATTGTAAGTTGATTTATTTTTGGTCGCCTATATCAAAATCATAATGAAATATTCATTTTCTAATATTTTCTAAAATTTTAGTAATACTACTCCAAGATATGACGAATCTAGAAAAACGCCACGAAATCAAGAAGCTTAAAATGGGAGAGCAACTCCGCGCAATAGAACCCCATCTGCTCGTACTCCGTCTTATAAATCTCCTAGAGAAACTCCATTTACAAACTCTAGTCCCCGGAGTATGTCTCTAAGTGGAGATGGTACTCCCCTATATGATGAAAGTTGGTAATCATATGTTTTACATGTATATGTAGCCAGTATATGTAGCTAGTATATGTAGCTACATATACATGTAAAACACATGATTACCAACTTTCATCACATATGAATACATATACATGTACATATACATGTAGTATACTCTATGAACAAAAGAGTAAATTGAACCATAAATGTGTATGGTTTTATTTTCAGCCAATTGGCACAAAGCATTTTCTATATCAACTATTTATTACTAGTACAAATTATACACTTTTCATAGAATCTTTTCTGAGATTTTTCTTACAAATGTACAATTTTGATCGAGAAATGTCTAGTATATATAAATAAAAAAGGAGGAAATTAACAGAAATGATTTAATGCCAATTGTATATTTCAGTTTAGCGAAACATATCTTATCATGCAAATGTTGTTTTTCCTCTTTATATGTATATAATGTTTATGTATATATGTATATAATGTTTATGTATATATGTATATAACGTTTTGTTAATAGAGTATACTCTATTAACAAAAGAGTAAATTGAACCATAAATGTGTATGGTTTTATTTTACGCCAATTGGCACAAAGCATTTTCTATATCAACTATTTATTACTAGTACAAATTATACACTTTTTATAGAATCTTTTCTGAGATTTTTCTTCCAAATGTACAATTTTGATCGAGAAATGTCTAGTATATATTAATAAAAAAGGAGGAAATTAACAGAAACGATTTAATGCCAATTATATATTTCAGTTTAGCGAAACATATCTTATCATGCAAATGTTGTTTTTCCTCTTTATATGTATATAATGTTTATGTATATATGTATATAACGTTTTGTTAATAGAGTATACTCTATTAACAAAAGGGAAATTGAACCATAAATGTGTATGGTTTTATTTTACGCCAATTGGCACAAAGCACTTTCTATATCAACTATTTATTACTAGTACAAATTATACACTTTTTATAGAATCTTTTCTGAGATTTTTCTTACAAATGTACAATTTTGATCGAGAAATGTCTAGTATATATAAATAAAAAAGGAGGAAATTAACAGAAATGATTTAATGCCAATTGTATATTTCAGTTTAGTGAAACATATCTTATCATGCAAATGTTGTTTTTCCTCTTTATATGTATATAATGTTTATGTATATATGTATATAACGTTTTGTTAATAGAGTATATATTAAAAAAGTATTAACAAAAGTAAATTGAACCATAAATGTGTATGGTTTTATTTTACGCCAATTGGCACAAAGCATTTTCTATATCAACTATTTATTACTAGTACAAATTATACACTTTTTATAGAATCTTTTCTGAGATTTTTCTTACAAATGTACAATTTTGATCGAGAAATGTCTAGTATATATAAATAAAAAAGGAGGAAATTAACAGAAATGATTTAATGCCAATTGTATATTTCAGTTTAGTGAAACATATCTTATCATGCAAATGTTGTTTTTCCTTTTTATATGTATATAATGTTTATGTATATATGTATATAATGTTTATGTATATATGTATATAACGTTTTGTTAATAGAGTATACTCTATTAAAAAAAAAGTAAATTGAACCATAAATGTGTATGGTTTTATTTTTACGCCAATTGGCACAAAGCATTTTCTATATCAACTATTTATTACGAGTACAAATTATACACTTTTTATAGAATCTTTTCTGAGATTTTTCTTACAAATGTACAATTTTGATCGAGAAATGTCTAGTATATATAAATAAAAAAGGAGGAAATTAACAGAAATGATTTAATGCCAATTGTATATTTCAGTTTAGTGAAACATATCTTATCATGCAAATGTTGTTTTTCCTTTTATATATGTATATAATGTTTATGTATATATTATATAACGTTTTGTTAATAAGTATACATAAAATATGGTTTTATTTTACCAATTGGCACAAAGATTATATCAACTATTTATTACTAGTACAAATTATACACTTTATAAATTTCTGAGATTTCTTACAAATGTATTTTGATCGAGAAATGTCTAGTATATATAAAAAAAAAAGAGGAAATTAACAAAATATTTAATACAATTTATATTTCAGTTTAGCGAAACATATCTTATCATGCAAATTTTTTCCTTTTTTTATAATTATGTATATATGTATATAACGTTTTGTTAAAATATATTACAAAAAAAATTGAACCATAAATGTGTATGTTGCCAATTGGCACAAAGCATTTTCTATATCAACTATTTATTACTAGTACAAATTATACACTTTTTATAGAATCTTTTCTGAGATTTTTCTTACAAATGTACAATTTTGATCGAGAAATGTCTAGTATATATAAATAAAAAAGGAGGAAATTAACAGAAATGATTTAATGCCAATTGTATATTTCAGTTTAGCGAAACATATCTTATCATGCAAATGTTGTTTTTCCTCTTTATATGTATATAATGTTTATGTATATATGTATATAACGTTTTGTTAATAGAGTATACTCTATTAACAAAAGAGTAAATTGAACCATAAATGTGTATGGTTTTATTTTACGCCAATTGGCACAAAGCATTTTCTATATCAACTATTTATTACTAGTACAAATTATACACTTTTTATAGAATCTTTTCTGAGATTTTTCTTACAAATGTACAATTTTGATAGAGAAATGTATAGTGTATATAAATAAAAAAAGAGGAAATTAACAGAAATGATTTAATGACAATTGTATATTTCAGTTTAGTGAAACATATCTTATCATGCAAATGTTGTTTTTCCTCTTTATATGTATATAATGTTTATGTATATATGTATATAACGTTTTGTTAATAGAGTATACTCTATTAACAAAAGAGTAAATTGAACCATAAATGTGTATGGTTTTATTTTACGCCAATTGGCACAAAGCATTTTCTATATCAACTATTTATTACTAGTACAAATTATACACTTTTTATAGAATCTTTTCTGAGATTTTTCTTACAAATGTACAATTTTGATCGAGAAATGTCTAGTATATATAAATAAAAAAAGGAGGAAATTAACAGAAATGATTTAATGCCAATTGTATATTTCAGTTTAGCGAAACATATCTTATCATGCAAATGTTGTTTTTCCTCTTTATATGTATATAATGTTTAAAATATTCTACCTCAATGATATTACATCTTCAAACTATCAATTCTATACAATATATCTGTCTGTATTTGCTCAAATATGTCATATTACCATTTAGTTCCATAAATTATTCAAACACAGATACTGCCTTAATTCGAAAATATATGTATAAGTTTTATTTGTATAATAATTGACTTACTACTGATATTAGGTCATCCCATAAGTTCGTACCGTTTTTCGAGCGGTTATATATGTTAAGATTGTTTACATACCTTTCGGTTTCATGAAAAAATGTAATCCCCCCTTTCGTTGTTGTCTCGATCAGCTAAGCTCAAGTGCATTGGTCCCTTATCGCCGTATGTTTATAAATCGACACATGAAATGTATACACAAAAGTCGGCACGAACTTATGGGATGACCTAATATATTAATCTAGGCACATGTAATTTTGATATATGTATATTTTATTATAAAAATTAAAAACATTAAACATGTGTTTTTCTTTCCAACCCTTCATAAACTAATGATCATAGTTACAAATGTCATCATTTTGATTTTGATTGATTTTTAATAATTGTTTATTATATATAACAATAATATATATGTCGGAGGTGGAAAGACACCGGAGCCTCCCCTTTGGAACTTCGGGAAAACTCCTTAATACTGTAATCTAGATTCTAACGTAGCTGTAATTAAACAAATGTCGTCGTCTAACCGAATTGTATTTGTTTGAGATTTATGATAGTGAGCTTGGGCTCGAGGCGACAGCCAGTCGTCGAACGTAGCCGCGGTCAAGGGATGAACGTTTTGTCTAACAAAGGCATGGAAGTAATTCTAGAGCTCTTCTTAAAAAAGGAAAGAGTTGTAGGGACACTCGACAGTAAACATTCTAACGGTTTCTGTCCCGTGGCTCGTCACACGCAGACTCTATTCTTCGAGTAAGACGATTACCAGATGTCGATGCGTCTCCACAGTACAAGTTCAGCTAGCCCGAGGACCCGCTATAAATCTTAAGATTTATTTAACTAAAGTCATTCAGACGGACAAACAGTCTTTGTTCCAACTATGGGAAGTTAGGAGAAATCTATTTTTCTCACGAACGACGCTCCCCGCTAACAACTTTCTCTTAAGGGCGGCTAGCACCCTTCCCTAACCACCAACATGGAAATTGACCAATTAACAGTAACGTCAATTTCCCTCATTTTCCGAACGAAGACTTTTCTCCACGAATCCGATGATCCTGTGCCTTTAGACACACCCCATATAGTTTTCCTCGATGGCATCACCGAGACGGAGAGTCATTCTCTTGTGCGATCTCATTGACGAAAAGAATACTGCCTTTACGATCAGTGAATATTTCACGGCTTGTTAACAAAGAGTCAGACTTGCACTTTGCGAGAACGTACCTCTATCATCCCGTTGGCCGCGGATTCGTTATGGAGCCTAGGATAATTGTCATTAGCTCCTCGAGTATCTGATTATCGCGGTTACTTGTCAGATTCTGTGACAATCATACTTGCACTAGTGAATATCTCCTCTATTGTATAACGACCACATCTAATCCAAACGAGGATTCGTTTCGCGCCCATAATCCTAGACCGAATCTTAACGTCTCCCCGACATATAATTATTCTTAAATTATTTTTACATTTATTATTATGGTATATATCTATATATTCTTATGTAAACAGGTATAAAAATTCATAGTTTTCAATATCAAGAACAAAAAACAAAAGCATCCATAACAAAATTTATTTGAGTTTTATAATATTCAGTCAAATAACAGATTGCAAATGATTTATATGACACTCTTGCTTTATATTTAACAGCCAGTTAATTATATATCAATAGCCCAGTACACTATCGGCTTAAACATTATTTAGAGGAATGTAGTAGACATCACACATACCACTGCTAGGGGTTACATCCAGATGACTGTTGTCTAATTGAGTGATACACTGTTTTGAAGTAGTTTTCTTTTCTGTCTGAAAAGACAAGAATCATGCAAAGGGCATAGAAAACCAGACACAAATAACCATACAGTTAGTTACAAAATTTCAAATTTAATTTTTAAACTAAATACCTCAAAGTACCGGTGCCACAGAACACAGCCATAGACACAAAGAACTGAGACTAGGGACTGGCAAAGTAGCCACAAAAGAATGTTTAGTGCTTGAGTACGTTCAAATAATGCAGCACCATGCCTTATGCATAACAAAGCTTCTATAACCATAATTGCACCATAGACCCAACACTGAGTCCCTACTCTACTACATGTTGGATCTGTTACATACATGTAGTATTGCCTATAATTATGTTAAAATATCATGGTTCTTATGTAATAAATTGTTATAGCTGTTGTAATAAAAATTTATGTTTAATATATATCTAGCTCATTCTATTATAATTCTTCCCTACCTAACAGAAGGTGCAACTATAACTCCAACTAATACCAATCTTGCCACAACAAATGGATGAGAGGGCGGAAATTCGTATACATGTTTCAAGAAAAATGTATTTAGTTCTGAAACCTGCCAGAATATTACCAACTGACATAGAGCAACAAATCTCATGTATGTACAAGTTGGATCCAACCATCTAATAGCAGTCCAACTACCAGGTGTAAATTGTAGCATTGCCCTTTTCAATTTTCCAGTAGTGCTCTCAATGTCAAGGATGCTTACCCATTTATATTCTCTCATTTCTAATAGAGAGCAAATTTTTAATCCACCCCAAATACCCAAACCATTACAGACAACAACATCAAGTATAAAAGCATCCCACCAGCATTCCACGAAATATCATCAACCGGTCTTTCATTGATATCGGGGAAACTGTCCGTACCGTGTCGTAATTTGTGCCCTTCTATGTTATCTGCACTACTCCGGTAATTTAAAACCTTATTTTCATCATTTTTGACGAGTCTCTCTAAGAGACCGTCATTTATGGACTCTTCATTAGTTGTCATCCCGATTAAGTAATTATTTGTTTTAAAATCGTATCCTGATCATTTCATACGTTGTTTCGCCATATTCTCACCTTTTTTGGTTTCAACGTGCACTACCACGCTATTGAGGAATTTACAAATCACAGCAGGCACGAATTATGAATCAAGAAAGTATTATGGCGATCAGTTTACTTCCATTTACATGAAATAGTTAAAGAAAAAGAAAGAGATTTGACGAATAATCTTGCTTGCAAGTCAGCTGATTGGACATCGGACACGAATGTATTTCTTTGCGAACACGCCATTATATAAATAACATTATACGGGCTTAGAAACTCTCATGATGGGGTAGACCTCTTTTTATAAGAACGGGAAGTTTCTTGTATCCTCCACCAAAATTAAGTCGCTGCAGTCGAGTTGTGTGTGGATTCATATGAACTTGTAATTTTCTTCTTTCGAAGCAAAACTTTTTTTCAATAAGTTTCACTATAAAAATATGCCAGAGTTTCTGGTGGGTACACCAAAAAATGTTCGAAATACAAAGATTTACTATAAAATTGTTTTTATAATTGTTTATATAAAACTACTCATAACTCGATCGCAGAGCCGCTATTTATAGTATTGCAGCGGCGGATTAAGGAACTATGCTACAAAGAAGGGTCTACCCCCACCACGGGAGTTTCAGAAAATTTGCAGTTTCAGGATCACATTACCCATAGACGCGTAGTACTAAACACATGTAATGGCGTCATCGTTACTTCTTGTGCTATAGTAGGATTTTTCGTGTGTTACTTCGTTTGTGCACTGTGTTATTAATATTGTTATATATTTTTTCGAAAAATTCTTATATTTCTAATAGAAGATGGCAGATTATATGGACATTGAAGCAGAAGAAAGTGAGGTAAGTGAGGTATAAAGTAGTACAATACGGCCATTTGTAAACATATAATCTAATGATTCATAATTTTGTTGGTTAGGAGGAGCAACTTGATGTTAAAGAAAAGAAAAAACTTAAAAAATTAAAAGCCATGGAGGACAGTGAAGATGAATACGATGATGAAGAAGATGAAGGAGAAGTTCCTGGACTTATCGATGATAATCCTATCGATGATGATAATGATGGTGAAGATAGTGATGGATCTGATGATTCTAGAAAACGTAAAAAAAGTGATGATGAAGATTTTGATGATCGTTTGGAAGATGAAGATTATGACCTACTTGAAGAAAATTTAGGAGTTAAAGTTGAAAGGAAACGTCGTTTTAAGCGTTTACGTAGAATGCAAGATGAAGAGTCAGAAGTGGAAGAAGAAAGAGAGATAGATGATGGAAGAGATGCTATTGCCAACGAATTGTTTCAAAGTTCTGGAGAAGAGGATGAAGAAAGAAGCGAAGTTAGCCACAGAGGTGAAGCGGAAGGGTATGATGAGGAAGAAAGTGATGACGAGGACGATTTTATTGTGGATGGTGATGGAATACCCATAACCGAGAAGAGGAAAAAGGAAAGACCTGTATTCTCAGATGCTGCATTGCAAGAAGCCCAAGATATTTTTGGCATTGATTTTGATTATGACGAATTTGGAAACTATGGAGAGGATGAGTTTGAAGAGGAAGAGAAGGATGAATATTCATCCTCGTTCATTCATCTTCATATTCATGACAAGATGGAAGACCGCCCAAGGCCGTCAAAAAAAACGCCTTAAGAGAAAGAGCACAAGGAAAAGTATTTTTTGAAGTATATGAACCTAGTGAACTTATACGCGGACACTTCACCGATGTGGACAATGAGATTCGTACTACAGACATACCTGAACGTATGCAACTTCGAGCTGTTCCCATTGTACCTACAGTGGAAGGTTCAGATGAATTAGATCTTGAAGCCGAATGGATATATAAACAGGCATTTTGTCAACCAACAATTTCAATACAAGATTCTCATCTAAATGAAGAAGCCAAAGAAAGAGCTAAAAAGGGCCCGCAAACAATCGGCAAAATTAAGAAAGCTTTAGATTTTATGCGTAATCAGAACTTCGAAGTTCCGTTTATTGCATTTTATAGAAAAGAATATGTGTTGCCAGAGTTAAACATCAACGATTTGTGGAAAATTTATAAGTTTGACGTAAAATGGTGCCAACTTAAACAAAGAAAAGAAAATTTATTGAAACTCTTTGAGAAGATGAGGAATTTTCAATTAGATGACATTATGAAAAATCCTGATGCTCCATTACCTGACAACATACGAATTATTAAAGATGATGATATTGAACGACTTAAAAATGCTCAGACTTTTGAAGAATTAAATGATATTTATCGACATTTTATGTTGTATTATAATCAGGATGTGTCATCCATGCAAGAAATTGCACGTAAGAAGGAAAAACAAGCACAAAGGGAAGCTAAATTGGAGAAAAGAAAGCAACGACTTGCAGAAGCTGAAGAAAATGGAGAAGATCTACCTGAAATTTCTGATGCAGAGGATAAAGAACAAGAAATAGACGAATCATTAAAGCAGCCGGTTAGAAAAGGTCCCTGAAAAGACAAGAATCATGCAAAGGGCATAGAAAACCAGACACAAATAACCATACAGTTAGTTACAAAATTTCAAATTTAATTTTTAAACTAAATACCTCAAAGTACCGGTGCCACAGAACACAGCCATAGACACAAAGAACTGAGACTAGGGACTGGCAAAGTAGCCACAAAAGAATGTTTAGTGCTTGAGTACGTTCAAATAATGCAGCACCATGCCTTATGCATAACAAAGCTTCTATAACCATAATTGCACCATAGACCCAACACTGAGTCCCTACTCTACTACATGTTGGATCTGTTACATACATGTAGTATTGCCTATAATTATGTTAAAAATATCATGGTTCTTATGTAATAAATTGTTATAGCTGTTGTAATAAAAATTTATGTTTAATATATATCTAGCTCATTCTATTATAATTCTTCCCTACCTAACAGAAGGTGCAACTATAACTCCAACTAATACCAATCTTGCCACAACAAATGGATGAGAGGGCGGAAATTCGTATACATGTTTCAAGAAAAATGTATTTAGTTCTGAAACCTGCCAGAATATTACCAACTGACATAGAGCAACAAATCTCATGTATGTACAAGTTGGATCCAACCATCTAATAGCAGTCCAACTACCAGGTGTAAATTGTAGCATTGCCCTTTTCAATTTTCCAGTAGTGCTCTCAATGTCAAGGATGCTTACCCATTTATATTCTCTCATTTCTAATAGAGAGCAAATTTTTAATCCACCCCAAATACCCAAACCATTACAGACAACAACATCAAGTATAAAAGCATCCCACCAGCATTCCACGAAATATCATCAACCGGTCTTTCATTGATATCGGGGAAACTGTCCGTACCGTGTCGTAATTTGTGCCCTTCTATGTTATCTGCACTACTCCGGTAATTTAAAACCTTATTTTCATCATTTTTGACGAGTCTCTCTAAGAGACCGTCATTTATGGACTCTTCATTAGTTGTCATCCCGATTAAGTAATTATTTGTTTTAAAATCGTATCCTGATCATTTCATACGTTGTTTCGCCATATTCTCACCTTTTTTGGTTTCAACGTGCACTACCACGCTATTGAGGAATTTACAAATCACAGCAGGCACGAATTATGAATCAAGAAAGTATTATGGCGATCAGTTTACTTCCATTTACATGAAATAGTTAAAGAAAAGAAAGAGATTTGACGAATAATCTTGCTTGCAAGTCAGCTGATTGGACATCGGACACGAATGTATTTCTTTGCGAACACGCCATTATATAAATAACATTATACGGGCTTAGAAACTCTCATGATGGGGTAGACCTCTTTTTATAAGAACGGGAAGTTTCTTGTATCCTCCACCAAAATTAAGTCGCTGCAGTCGAGTTGTGTGTGGATTCATATGAACTTGTAATTTTCTTCTTTCGAAGCAAAACTTTTTTCAATAAGTTTCACTATAAAAATATGCCAGAGTTTCTGGTGGGTACACCAAAAAATGTTCGAAATACAAAGATTTACTATAAAATTGTTTTTATAATTGTTTATATAAAACTACTCATAACTCGATCGCAGAGCCGCTATTTATAGTATTGCAGCGGCGGATTAAGGAACTATGCTACAAAGAAGGGTCTACCCCCACCACGGGAGTTTCAGAAAATTTGCAGTTTCAGGATCACATTACCCATAGACGCGTAGTACTAAACACATGTAATGGCGTCATCGTTACTTCTTGTGCTATAGTAGGATTTTTCGTGTGTTACTTCGTTTGTGCACTGTGTTATTAATATTGTTATATATTTTTTCGAAAAATTCTTATATTTCTAATAGAAGATGGCAGATTATATGGACATTGAAGCAGAAGAAAGTGAGGTAAGTGAGGTATAAAGTAGTACAATACGGCCATTTGTAAACATATAATCTAATGATTCATAATTTTGTTGGTTAGGAGGAGCAACTTGATGTTAAAGAAAAGAAAAAACTTAAAAAATTAAAAAGCCATGGAGGACAGTGAAGATGAATACGATGATGAAGAAGATGAAGGAGAAGTTCCTGGACTTATCGATGATAATCCTATCGATGATGATAATGATGGTGAAGATAGTGATGGATCTGATGATTCTAGAAAACGTAAAAAAAGTGATGATGAAGATTTTGATGATCGTTTGGAAGATGAAGATTATGACCTACTTGAAGAAAATTTAGGAGTTAAAGTTGAAAGGAAACGTCGTTTTAAGCGTTTACGTAGAATGCAAGATGAAGAGTCAGAAGTGGAAGAAGAAAGAGAGATAGATGATGGAAGAGATGCTATTGCCAACGAATTGTTTCAAAGTTCTGGAGAAGAGGATGAAGAAAGAAGCGAAGTTAGCCACAGAGGTGAAGCGGAAGGGTATGATGAGGAAGAAAGTGATGACGAGGACGATTTTATTGTGGATGGTGATGGAATACCCATAACCGAGAAGAGGAAAAAGGAAAGACCTGTATTCTCAGATGCTGCATTGCAAGAAGCCCAAGATATTTTTGGCATTGATTTTGATTATGACGAATTTGGAAACTATGGAGAGGATGAGTTTGAAGAGGAAGAGAAGGATGAATATTCATCCTCGTTCATTCATCTTCATATTCATGACAAGATGGAAGACCGCCCAAGGCCGTCAAAAAAAACGCCTTAAGAGAAAGAGCACAAGGAAAAGTATTTTTGAAGTATATGAACCTAGTGAACTTATACGCGGACACTTCACCGATGTGGACAATGAGATTCGTACTACAGACATACCTGAACGTATGCAACTTCGAGCTGTTCCCATTGTACCTACAGTGGAAGGTTCGGATGAATTAGATCTTGAAGCCGAATGGATATATAAACAGGCATTTTGTCAACCAACAATTTCAATACAAGATTCTCATCTAAATGAAGAAGCCAAAGAAAGAGCTAAAAAGGGCCCGCAAACAATCGGCAAAATTAAGAAAGCTTTAGATTTTATGCGTAATCAGAACTTCGAAGTTCCGTTTATTGCATTTTATAGAAAAGAATATGTGTTGCCAGAGTTAAACATCAACGATTTGTGGAAAATTTATAAGTTTGACGTAAAATGGTGCCAACTTAAACAAAGAAAAGAAAATTTATTGAAACTCTTTGAGAAGATGAGGAATTTTCAATTAGATGACATTATGAAAAATCCTGATGCTCCATTACCTGACAACATACGAATTATTAAAGATGATGATATTGAACGACTTAAAAATGCTCAGACTTTTGAAGAATTAAATGATATTTATCGACATTTTATGTTGTATTATAATCAGGATGTGTCATCCATGCAAGAAATTGCACGTAAGAAGGGAAAACAAGCACAAAGGGAAGCTAAATTGGAGAAAAGAAAGCAACGACTTGCAGAAGCTGAAGAAAATGGAGAAGATCTACCTGAAATTTCTGATGCAGAGGATAAAGAACAAGAAATAGACGAATCATTAAAGCAGCCGGTTAGAAAAGGTCCTTACTATATTTGCAGAAAAGCTGGCTTAGACGGATTTACTAAAAAATTTGGTCTCTCACCCGAACATTTTGCTGAAAATCTTCGAGACAATTATCAGCGTCATGAAGTAGATCAAGATCTGATAGAACCTGCAATAGTAGCAAATGATTTTTGTTCTGCAATATTTACGACAAGTGACGAAGTACTTAAAGCTGCACAATTAATGGTTGCGATTCAGTTGGCGCACGAACCATTAGTTCGTAAATGCGTTAGAGAAATGTATACGGAGAGAGCAAAAATATCCGTAAAACCAACTAAAAGAGGAATAAAGGAGATAGATGAAGGGCATGCCATTTATGGATTAAAATATCTTAAAAATAAGCCTGTACGGGATCTTGTTGGTGATCAATTCTTAAAACTAATTGTAGCAGAAGAAGATAAATTAATTACACTTTCCTTTAGTGACACGATAGAAGGAAATACTAGCAATAATTATATCGATGAAATAAAGCAACTATATTATAGGGACGAATTTAGTAAAAGTGTCCAAGATTGGAATGCATTAAGAACTGGTAGTGTTGAAATGGCTTTAAATCAGATTATTATACCTCAATTGAAAAAAGAATTGAGATCCAATCTTTTATTAGAAGCAAAAGAATGCGTTATGAAAGTGTGTTGCCGCAAAATGTACAATTGGATAAAAATTGCTCCATATACTTGTGAATTTCCTGATGAAGATGACGAAGATTGGAATACTAGCAAAGGAATTCGTGTAATGGGTTTGGCATATGTGCCTGATCCGTCTCAAGCCGCCTTTGCTTGCATAATTTCTCCAGAAGGAGAATGTACTGATTACTTAAGATTACCGCATTTATTGAAACGTAAAAATAGTTTTTAGAGAAAGTGAAAAGATATTGAAAGAGGCAGACTTACTAGGAATTAAAAATTTTATTGCCACAAAGAAACCACATGTTGTGGTAGTAAGTGGAGAATCTAGAGAAGCATTAATGATTGTATCTGATATAAAAAGAATGCATAGCTAATCTTGCAAAAGAAAAACAATTTCCTACAATCCAAGTGGAAATATGTGATAATGAACTTACTAAAGTTTATGCAAATAGTAATAGAGGTATATCTGAGTTCAGAGATTATCCAGAATTATTAAGACAAGCTATATCTTTAGCAAGAAAAATACAAGATCCTCTATTAGAATTCTCTCAGTTGTGTACCATAGATGAAGAAATTCTGTGCCTTAAATATCATCCTTTGCAAGATCAACTTCCTAAAGATGATCTTATAGAAAATTTATATTTGGAATTTATAAATCGTATAAATGAAGTAGGAGTAGATTTAAATAGAGCAGTTCAGCAGCCTTATACAGCAAACCTAGTACAATTTGTATGTGGCTTAGGACCTAGAAAAGCACAGGCTCTGGTTAAGATTTTGAAACAAACTAATCAGAGATTAGAAAATAGAACACAGCTTATAACAGCATGTCATATGGGACCTAAAGTGTTTGTCAATTGTGCTGGTTTTATTAAAATTGATACAAATAGTTTAGGAGATAGCACAGAGGCATATGTAGAAGTACTAGATGGCTCACGTGTACATCCAGAGACATATGAATGGGCAAGAAAAATGGCGGTGGATGCTTTTAGAGTATGATGATGAAGATGCAAATCCTGCTGATGCCCTAGAAGAAATTCTTGAATCACCAGAAAGATTAAAAGATTTAGATTTAGATGCATTTGCAGAGGAGCTTGAAAGACAGGGTTTTGGAAACAAGTGCATTACTCTTTTACGATATAAGAGCTGAACTGAACTGTAGATACAAAGACCTCCGTGTACCTTACCAATCTCTAAATACTGAAAAATTATTTAATATTTTGACTAAAGAAACTCCGGAAACTTTCTATGTCGGTAAATTAGTTTTGGCAACAGTTGTTGGTATAAGTCATAGAAGACCTAAAGGAGATCAATTAGATCAAGCGAATCCTGTTCGAAATGATGAAACCGGATTATGGCAATGCCCATTCTGCTTGAAAAACGATTTTCCAGAATTGTCCGAGGTATGGAATCATTTTGATGCCGGTGCATGCTCGGGGAAAGCAACTGGAGTTCGTTTAAGGTTGGATAATGGAATATCTGGATATATTCACGTAAAAAATCTGTCTGATAAACATGTCGCTAATCCAGAGGAAAGAGTACGTGTCGGACAAGTAATTCATTGTCGCATAATTAAGATCGAAGTAGAACGATTTAGTGTCGAATGCACTAGCAAGACGAGTGATCTTATTGATAAAAATCACGAATGGAGACCTCAGCGAGATGTTTATTATGAAGTAGAGGCAGAAGAAAAAGATACAAAAACAGAAGAGGATGCTAAGAAATTGCAACAACGACAAACTTATGTAAAACGTGTTATAATTCATCCCAGTTTCCATAATATAAGTTTTGCAGAAGCTGAAAAGTTAATGCTAACTATGAAGCAAGGGGAAGCAATAATACGACCTAGCAGTAAGGGACCCGATCATTTGACCGTAACATGGAAAGTCACAGAAAATATTTATCAACATATTGATGTAAGGGAAGAAGGCAAAGAAAATGCATTCTCTTTGGGTCGCAGTTTATGGATTGGCAATGAAGAATTCGAAGATTTGGATGAAATTATCGCTAGACATATTAATCCGATGGCTGCTTATGCTTCGGAACTTTTAGATTTTAAATATTACAAAACAAGTGTAGAAGGCATTAAAGATAAAGCAGAAGAAATTTTGAAGGAACAGAGGAAGCAAAATCCTGGAGGGATACCATATATTGTGTCTGCAGCTAAAAATTATCCTGGAAAATTTGTACTTTCGTATTTACCACGAACTTGTTGCCGTCATGAATATGTTACTGTAATACCTGATGGATTTCGATTTAGAGGACAAATGTTTAATAGAATAATTGACTTGTTCCGCTGGTTCAAAGAACACTTTAGAGATCCTATACCAGGACAAGCTACACCTGGTACTCCACATGGAACTATGACTTCCAGAACACCATACAATGGTACTCCAGGAGTGAATGGAGTGAATCCAGATACAATACAGAGGGTAGCACAGAATATGCCACACCACATGTTACATTCACTCTCGAAAGTGGCAAATCAAACTCCACATCATTATCCACCATACACTCCAGGAGCTGCTAGTGTTAATAACTATGCAATGTATGGAAGTACGCCTTATACACCTTCCGGCCAAACTCCATTTATGACCCCCTACCATACACCACACCACACGCCTCATCATGCACAAACACCCAGTCACTCTCAAGGACCATTCTTACAACCAATTCCTCCAGCAATGAATTCAAATTCACATAGAACTGCAAGATCACATAGATCTGTCTCTAGTACTTCTGATGCAACGAATTGGACAAAAGCGGCGGAAGCATGGGCTCGATCAAAGCAATCATCGAAAGAATTGTAAGTTGATTTATTTTTGGTCGCCTATATCAAAATCATAATGAAATATTCATTTTCTAATATTTTCTAAAATTTTAGTAATACTACTCCAAGATATGACGAATCTAGAAAAACGCCACGAAATCAAGAAGCTTAAAATGGGAGAGCAACTCCGCGCAATAGAACCCCATCTGCTCGTACTCCGTCTTATAAATCTCCTAGAGAAACTCCATTTACAAACTCTAGTCCCCGGAGTATGTCTCTAAGTGGAGATGGTATCCCCTATATGATGAAAGTTGGTAATCATATGTTTTACATGTATATGTAGCCAGTATATGTAGCTAGTATATGTAGCTACATATACATGTAAAACACATGATTACCAACTTTCATCACATATGAATACATATACATGTACATATACATGTAGTATACTCTATGAACAAAAGAGTAAATTGAACCATAAATGTGTATGGTTTTATTTTCAGCCAATTGGCACAAAGCATTTTCTATATCAACTATTTATTACTAGTACAAATTATACACTTTTCATAGAATCTTTTCTGAGATTTTTCTTACAAATGTACAATTTTGATCGAGAAATGTCTAGTATATATAAATAAAAAAGGAGGAAATTAACAGAAATGATTTAATGCCAATTGTATATTTCAGTTTAGCGAAACATATCTTATCATGCAAATGTTGTTTTTCCTCAAGTAATGTTATGTATATATGTATATAATGTTTATGTATATATGTATATAACGTTTTGTTAATAGAGTATACTCTATTAACAAAAGAGTAAATTGAACCATAAATGTGTATGGTTTTATTTTACGCCAATTGGCACAAAGCATTTTCTATATCAACTATTTATTACTAGTACAAATTATACACTTTTTATAGAATCTTTTCTGAGATTTTTCTTCCAAATGTACAATTTTGATCGAGAAATGTCTAGTATATATAAATAAAAAAGGAGGAAATTAACAGAAATGATTTAATGCCAATTATATATTTCAGTTTAGCGAAACATATCTTATCATGCAAATGTTGTTTTTCCTCATTTATATGTATATATAATGTTTATGTATATATGTATATAACGTTTTGTTAATAGAGTATACTCTATTAACAAAGAGTAAATTGAACCATAAATGTGTATGGTTTTATTTTTACGCCAATTGGCACAAAGCACTTTCTATATCAACTATTTATTACTAGTACAAATTATACACTTTTTATAGAATCTTTTCTGAGATTTTTCTTACAAATGTACAATTTTGATCGAGAAATGTCTAGTATATATAAAAAAAAAAAGAGGAAATTAACAGAAATGATTTAATGACAATTGTATATTTCAGTTTAGTGAAACATATCTTATCATGCAAATGTTTTTTTTCCTCTTTATTGTATATATGTTATATATATATGTATATATATAGTTTTGTTAAGTATATAATGAATATTTCTTTTTTTTACTTTTGTTATAAGTATACTCTATTAACAAAAGAGTAAATTGAACCATAAATGTGTATGGTTTTATTTTACGCCAATTGGCACAAAGCATTTTCTATATCAACTATTTATTACTAGTACAAATTATACACTTTTTATAGAATCTTTTCTGAGATTTTTCTTACAAATGTACAATTTTGATCGAGAAATGTCTAGTATATATAAATAAAAAAAGAGGAAATTAACAGAAATGATTTAATGACAATTGTATATTTCAGTTTAGCGAAACATATCTTATCATGCAAATGTTGTTTTTCCTCTTTATATGTATATAATGTTTATGTATATATGTATATAATGTTTATGTATATATGTATATAACGTTTTGTTAATAGAGTATACTCTATTAACAAAAAGAGTAAATTGAACCATAAATGTGTATGGTTTTATTTTACGCCAATTGGCACAAAGCATTTTCTATATCAACTATTTATTACTAGTACAAATTATACACTTTTTATAGAATCTTTTCTGAGATTTTTCTTACAAATGTACAATTTTGATCGAGAAATGTCTAGTATATATAAATAAAAAAGGAGGAAATTAACAGAAATGATTTAATGCCAATTGTATATTTCAGTTTAGGAAACATATCTTATCATGCAAATGTTGTTTTTCCTCTTTATATGTATATAATGTTTATGTATATATGTATATAATGTTTATGTATATATGTATATAACGTTTTGTTAATAGAGTATACTCTATTAACAAAAGAGTAAATTGAACCATAAATGTGTATGGTTTTATTTTACGCCAATTGGCACAAAGCATTTTCTATATCAACTATTTATTACTAGTACAAATTATACACTTTTTATAGAATCTTTTCTGAGATTTTTCTTACAAATGTACAATTTTGATCGAGAAATGTCTAGTATATATAAATAAAAAAGGAGGAAATTAACAGAAATGATTTAATGCCAATTGTATATTTCAGTTTAGTGAAACATATCTTATCATGCAAATGTTGTTTTTCCTCTTTATATGTATATAATGTTTATGTTTATGTTATATATGTATATAACGTTTTGTTAATAGAGTATACTCTATTAACAAAAGAGTAAATTGAACCATAAATGTGTATGGTTTTATTTTACGCCAATTGGCACAAAGCATTTTCTATATCAACTATTTATTACTAGTACAAATTATACACTTTTTATAGAATCTTTTCTGAGATTTTTCTTACAAATGTACAATTTTGATCGAGAAATGTATAGTATATATAAAAAAAAAGGAGGAAATTAACAGAAATGATTTAATGACAATTGTATATTTCAGTTTAGTGAAACATATCTTATCATGCAAATGTTGTTTTTCCTCTTTATATGTATATAATGTTTATGTATTATGTATATAATGTTTTGTATATAGTATAATAATACTCTATTAACAAAAAAAATTGAACCATAAATGTGTATGGTTTTATTTTCCGCCAATTGGCACAAAGCATTTTCTATATCAACTATTTATTACTAGTACAAATTATACACTTTTTATAGAATCTTTTCTGAGATATTTCTTACAAATGTACAATTTTGATCGAGAAATGTCTAGTAGTATATATAAAAAAAACGGAGGAAATTAACAGAAATGATTTAATGCCAATTGTATATTTCAGTTTAGTGAAACATATCTTATCATGGAAATGTTGTTTTTCCTCTTTATATGTATATAATGTTTATGTATATATGTATAGTTATGTATATATGTATATAACGTTTTGTTAATAGAGTATACTCTATTAACAAAGAGTAAATTGAACCATAAATGTGTATGGTTTTATTTTACGCCAATTGGCACAAAGCATTTTCTATATCAACTATTTATTACTAGTACAAATTATACACTTTTTATAGAATCTTTTCTGAGATATTTCTTAAAAATGTACAATTTTGATCGAGAAATGTCTAGTATATATAAATAAAAACGGAGGAAATTAACAGAAATGATTTAATGCCAATTGTATATTTCAGTTTAGCGAAACATATCTTATCATGGAAATGTTGTTTTTCCTCTTTATATGTATATAATGTTTATGTATATATGTATATAATGTTTATGTATATATATATATAACGTTTTGTTAATAGAGTATACTCTATTAACAAAGGGGAAATTGAACCATAAATGTGTAGGTTTTATTTATTAAAGCATTTTCTATATCAACTATTTATTACTAGTACAAATTATACATTTTTATAGAATCTTTTCTGAGATTTTTCTTACAAATGTACAATTTTGATCGAGAAATGTCTAGTTATATATATAAATAAAAAAAAGGAAATTAACAGAAATGATTTAATGCCAATTGTATATTAAAAATATATATTTTTATACATATTTATCATGGAAATGTTGTTTTTATGTATATATATATGTATATAACGTTTTGTTAATAGAGTATACTCTATTAACAAAAGAGTAAATTGAACCATAAATGTGTATGGTTTTATTTTACGCCTATTGGCACAAAGCATTTTCTATATCAACTATTTATTACTAGTACAAATTATACACTTTTTATAGAATCTTTTCTGAGATATTTCTTAAAAATGTACAATTTTGATGGAGAAATGTCTTGTATATATAAATAAAAAATGAGGAAATTAACAGAAATGATTTAATGCCAATTGTATATTTCAGTTTAGCGAAACATATCTTATCATGCAAATGTTGTTTTTCCTCTTTATATATTTTTTTATATTTATTACTTTGTATTCACAATTTGTCCGACTTGGACATTTGGTGGAATTTTTTAGCGTTTATATTATCACGTTGGGGGCTACCCCCAGCGCAGTACCACCATCCTCGCGAAATATTATATCTTAGTAGTAAAATATAGCATGTGGATGATTGCCCCTAGCGGGGTTGTTTACTGTATTTCTCTTGTGAGGTCTGTGGGGTGCTTCTTCTTCAGTCTTCTTTCTATTGTGTTTTTGTTCGTTTCAGCAACCAGCTGGTTTGGGTGTGTTTCAAGTCTTTCTTTATACTTTTCTGCCAATCTGGCGATTTCCTCTTTGACTGTTGGAATTTTTAAATCTTTACGTATGTCTTCGTTTCTGACATACCAAGGGGCGTCAACTACTGTCCTCAATATTTTTGCTTGTTCTGTTTCTATTTTACTTATGTGACTCATTGCTGCTGTTCCCCATAGTGGGACTCCGTATGTCCAGATAGGTTTGATTATTGTTTTGTATATGTTGAGTTCATTCTCTATGCTTAATTTAGATTTTCTATTGATTAACCAGTACATCTGCTTCCTTTTTTCACGTATTCTGCTTATTATTGATTTTATGTGGTGTTTCCATGTAAGGTGTGAGTCTAAGTGTAATCCTAGATACTTGACTTGCCTCGTTTGTGCTATGTGGGCGCCATTCAGTTGGATGTCTGGTATTTTTCCTTTTCTAAGTGTAAATGTTATGTGGTTGCACTTACTGGTGTTCACTTTTATTTGTTTGTTTTGCAGCCACTTTTCTATTTTTGTAATGTGTTCTTGTAGTAGTACAGCAGCCGTTTCTGGATTTTCGTGCCTCACTAGTATGGCAGTGTCGTCTGCGAACGTTAGTGTTTTGCTGTTGACAGTTATTGGTATGTCTGCCGTATATAGTGTGTATAATATCGGTCCTAGTACGCTTCCTTGCGGTACTCCTGCCTTGATATCCTTAATTTCCGAATATGCATCGTTTATTTTTACAATAAAGGTTCTATTGTTTAAGTATGACTTGCGTAGTTTGTAGATTTGTTCTGGAAATTGTTTCTTGATTGTTTGAAGAAGTTTCTCATGGTTAACTTTGTCGAATGCTTTTTCGATGTCAATAAAGAGTGCCGTGCAATATTTTTTTTTTCCAGCGCCTGTAGGATTTCGTTGACTATCCTGTGCATTTGTTCTATTGTAGCGTGTTTATTCCTGAATCCAAATTTATGGTCTGGAATTAGTTTTTCTTTCTCTATTGTTGGTGTATGATGCGGGGTGACCGAAATTTTTTTGCAGTTTACGCAGTAGATTTTTTCTTTGTCTACTGCGTCTTCCCTTTTTATTCTGCTCTCGCCTGGTCCGTCAGGCTCAGTGCATTTCACACAGCGGTAAATTAGGTTGCAGTTTTGCGCTGTGTGGCCTAATCGTTGGCATTTGTGGCATTGAGTAATGTCGTTTTTTTTTATTTTTTCCCAAGCTACTTTTAGGTAGTTGAGTCTGTTTATTTGTAGGAGTTTTCCAATATTGCTATTGGGGGATAGTTGGACTATATATATTGGGAGCAATATGTTGTTCTCCCTTGATTTCCTTGTAGTGAATCGTGATACCTTTATAAATTGTATGTCGTCGATTTGGAGGGCTAGTAGTTCCTCCAGAATTTCTGCTTCTGTGAAGCTATTGCCAAGTCCTTTTAGAAGGAAAGTGTGGTATTTGAGTTGTTTCGGTATGTATGTATAGTATGCTGTGTTGGCTGCGGTTAAAATTTCCTTCGCTTGGCTATAGTCTTTTATATTTTCTAGGTACAGCGTGTGCTTACCTGTGTGCATTCTTTTTATGTGGAAATTTTTAATTCCTGTTAGGATTTTTATCAGTGTTATGGTGTCCTTCGGGTCTTGATGGGTTATGTTGATTGGGGGGGCTGCGCTCTTTTGCGGCTAGGACGGCGTCCGCGTGGGCTTCTGCGGGGTGGCTGGTGGGCAGGCCATTAGGTGCCTGTCTCTTCAACGACGTTGTCGATGGTGATAGTTTTTTGGGTTTGTCCACTTGCGTAGTCTGCGCTTGTGGTGCTGTCGGTTTCCTCGGTGGACCGGGGAGGGGGGTGTTTATCCGTTTGTTTCGTAGTTCTTCGTTTTTTTTCCTTAAGTTTTCCAAGAACGTGTTTGGCGATGTGTTTTGATTTTGGTCCTGTAGTAGGGAAAGGTTGGGTTCTTGTGTTTGTAACACTTCGAATCTGTTTTTTGTTGTGAATGTTGTTGGTGGGGGGCTTCTTGTTTGTTTCATTGCTTGGTTTTTTCGCAGGTCTCTTCCCGCGTGTCGTGTTTTTCTTGTTCTGTATTTTCCGGGGCGTTTGTTCTTTTGTTCCTGGTTATCAGGTTTGGTGGTGGGTTGAGTTTCCGCGTTTTTTGTGCGGAGAGTCTTACGTTACTGTTGCTGTCTATGATTTGCCAGTTATTTTT